>JAMAMT010000122.1:0-76438 GCA_023630325.1 Syncephalastrum sp. PYS2702
GCAAGGCTTTCCTTCACAGTATGTCTATGCAGATATACATACCATATACATTATGTACTGTAGATGACAATGTCACAAAAGACACGTCAAAGCTAATTTCTCTATGAATTTTTCTCTATTTTTACTATGAATTTTCGGAGAGAAGTCCAAAACATTTTTTAATAGAGAGTATGTTATAAATTTATGCTGCAGTGACACAAGGAGATTGTGGTGGTCTGAGTGAACAAGAGAAAGAGAGCGCGAGCTGGCCTGATTTTAAGTTTCCTGTGTGGGGTTTCCGTGCTTTTCTACAGAGAAATGAGACTTGTCGTACGGCAAGACTACGAGGAAGTGTCGCAATGGATTGGTATATTACACCAAGCGCATCTCTTTCATTGAATAACATTCCATTGTTGTCTTTTTTCTCTAGCGTACTACATAAAGGAACGCATCAAGCAATTCCAACCATCCAAAGAAAGACCCTTTGTACTGGGTCTTCCCACCGGCTCGTCACCCATTGGCTGTTACCATCGCCTAGTCGACTTTTGTCGCTCAGGCGAACTCTCATTTAAACATGTTGTCACGTTCAACATGGATGAATATGTTGGCATCCCACGGTAAAGTTATAGACGCGTGTTTACAGTAAATCCATTCATGGCCTACTAATAAATGAACAATACCATCGACGGGTGATAGACACCACCGAGAGTCATACTACTCGTTCATGTGGACCCACCTCTTTTCACACATTGATATCCTGCCCGAGAACGTGCATGTGTTGGACGGCAATGCCCCTGATTTGGATGCAGAGTGCCGACGTTATGAAGCTTCGATTGCTGCACACGGCGGCATCGAACTCTTCTTGGGCGGTATTGGCCCGGACGGTCACATTGCCTTTAACGAACCTGGCTCCTCTCTGACCTCTCGCACTCGTGTCAAGACCCTCGCATACGAGACCATCATTGCCAACGCCCGTTTCTTCGATGGCGATATCACCAAAGTACCCAAACTGGCTCTCACCGTCGGTGTCGCGTAAGTATCGGCCACGCATGCTCTGTTTTGCCGTTTAAAATGGCTGAACCATTTTGAGATAGCACCATCATGGATGCCAGAGAAGTCTGCATCATCATCACAGGCGCACACAAGAGGTAGAAAGGCGTAGGCTCTTTTCGTTGCTCTTCCTTGTTTATTGCTCACACAAAGAGAATTTAGTATTGCTCTGGCCAAATGCGTCGAGGAAGGCGTGAACCACATGTGCACCGTGTCTGCCATCCAAATGCACCCCAAGGGTCTCATTGTGTGTGATGAAGATGCCACGCTCGAGTTACACGTCAAGGTATAAAGGAAAAGCAAAAATAAACCAAAAAAAAAAAAAAGAAACGAGATCAGCACTAACACTCGACCATCGATTTCACATCTGGATCCGTAGACGGTGAAATACTTCAAATCAATCGAGCACGTGCACTCCTCGCTGATTGGCAAGGAGAATCTTGGACTTCAAGGCGAGCTGCTTTCTTCCACCGCCGCCCGGTCGACCGCCAAAGGCCGCCAGATGTTTGTCCAGCAACTGCTTAGCAGCGGGAACGAGGGCGAATCCTCCGCAGACGAGGAAGATGACGGCCAGGAACGGCGCGAACGCAGCCCCACCAAGCGACGACGTACCAGCAGTCAAACGATCCCCACGCCTTTACCACGCGATCCAATGTAAATTTGTTTGATCCATATAATTGTACTATGCTTTTTTTTTCCTGCCCTTTCTCTCTCTCTCTCTCTCTCTCTCTCTCTCTTTCCTCTCTCCATCTTCTCTTATATTAAAATAGTCTAAAAATATGATCACCACGCCTGGATCCCGTCCCAGAAGGGATCTCGACAGACGTCGGTCAGGGCTTCTACAGACACACGGCCGGTGGTGTCGCGTGCCAGGTAATGGATGGTTTGGATATCGCAGCGTTCGAGGTAGGCGCGCAATTGGTCGTAAAATAGACCGACATCGTTCGGGCCATGGCAGTCGTCGGACAGGGTGAACCGGCCACCCTTGCGTTGAATAAGCTGAAGGGTAAAAAGAAAGAAGGAGGCCATAAGTCATTCCTCTCTTACCCTACATCTGCATATGAAAATGTCATCTCTTACCTTGATAATGTCGCTGTGAGGGTACGCGTCTTCGAGACCCTTCTTCCACGCACGCGAATTGATCTCAAACAGACCACCGTATTCGACGACGAAGTCCACGTTGCGCTCAATCTTGCTCCACACTCGCTGGTCATGCAGGGCCGCCTGATCCTTGGCAAAGATGCGCACCAAATCAAAGTGACCCACGACCTCGGGCTTGACGCTTTGGAGCATGGCCCACTGCTCGTCAAAGTAGGCCGAAAACAGGTTGACATAGCTACCATGGATTTCCAAGGCTTTCTCGTAGAGTTCCTTGCTAAAGTCAATGGGAGTGGTGCCGACGTGATGGAGGGATCCGACGACGTAGTCGACCTGGTTGCGCAAATGCGCCACATGGTCTGCATAGCCGGGGTGAATAAACTCGATTTCAGTGCCAATCAACAAGGCGATTTGGTCTTGGTACTGGACTTGGAGTTGACGGGCGTGTCTGAGGAAGTGGCCGTACTGCTCGACCAGACCGTTGCAGTCGCAGTTGGCTTCGAGTTCTTCGGGGTAGAGTTCGGTGGGGGTATAACGCGGCATATGCTCGCTCAGGCCATAGGCCTTGAAGCCCTTGCGCACCGCTTCTTTCACCACGTCTTCAAGCAGGCCATACCCGTGGTGGCAGTATTGCCCAGAATGGCTGTGGTACGAAAACGGCATTTGCCTTTTTTAAATAAAAGAGAGAGATGGAAGTGAAAGAGGCGTGCAAAAATAGAGAAGAAATCGATCTATTTGTCACTTTCGCACACTATGACTTCACGCACAGTCTACACAGAAGGTATTCGCACGAAAACAGTCTGATAAACAGAGGCGACTCACTTTTCTTAGCACTCAATGAGCTTGACGACAAGCGAATCAAGAACATCAAGCCGCTCATTCCACCCCAGATCCTCATGGAGGACATTCCTCTTTCTTTGAAAGCCGCACAGACCATCCTCGAGGGGCGACAGGCGGCTGAGAATGTAATTCACGCCAGGGACGACCGCTTACTCGTCATCGTCGGTCCTTGCTCTATCCACGACCCAGAAGCAGCCAAGGAATATGGTAAAGTAGACAGAAAAGAGCTCAAACGAAAGGTGAAAATAGATACTGATATAGTATCTGCTGCCATAGCAACCCGTCTTCTGGCGTACCGAGAGCACGCCAAGGATGACCTCTTGATCATCATGCGCGTCTACTTTGAAAAACCACGCACCACCGTGGGTTGGAAAGGCCTCATCAATGACCCGTTCCTGAATAACTCGTAGGTGGCTCTACCCGCATCCATTTTCGCTCGTGTAACACGCACTTTTTTAGGTACGCTATCAACAAGGGTCTCCGCATCGCTCGCCAGCTTCTGCTTGACCTGAATGAGATGGGGCTCCCCGTCGGGTGCGAGTTCCTCGATACCATATCACCTCAGTATACGGGTGATCTGGTTTCCTGGGGCGCTATTGGCGCTCGCACCACTGAGTCGCAGGTCCACCGCGAACTCGCCTCCGGCTTGTCATGCCCTGTCGGGTTCAAGAACGGCACCGATGGCGGCATTCAAGTCGCTATGGACGCCATCCTCAGCGCTAGCCACGGCCACCACTTTCTATCTGTCACTAAGCAGGGCCTTTCCGCCATTGTTCAGACCGAGGGTAACGACGCGTGTCACGTGATCTTGCGTGGGGGCGCCACCGGTCCCAATTATGCACCCGAGGCCGTGCAAGAGACTGCTCGGGCCTTGGCCAAAGCTAAACTAGGCCCGCGTGTCATGATCGATTGTAGTCATGGTAACAGCAGCAAAGACCACCGTCGCCAGCCGCTTGTCGCAAAGTCGATTGTAAGTTGAACCGCTTTTGTGCGATATTTGTCGATTTCTAATGCGTGCAACAACGAAAGGCCGACCAACTGTCCAAACCGGCTGAAACAGGTGATGCCATTATGGGCGTCATGATTGAGTCCCACTTGAAAGAAGGTAAATGCACACCATCCGCCTGCATGTAAAGCTTTCCTTTCTCAACCCACCTACCACAAATTGATCTACTGTATGCAGGCCGGCAGGATATATCCACTGACCGTAGCCGACTCGCTTATGGCCAATCGATCACGGATGCTTGCATCTCGTTTGAAGATACCATCGCCGTTCTGGATACCCTCCGTGAGGGCGTCCGCGCTCGCCGCGTTGCCCGTCTTGCTATGCCCTAAGTCATCTAAGGATGTACAGATGCTCACTCACGAATATGCAATTGTATAAGATGAAAAGTTTCCGTTTCATTTGAACTTTGTACTTGATGTCTGGAGCAATAACGCGGGCCTGATCATCAGAACAATACACTAATTGGTAGCCAATGCATACTTATTCACGGCGCAGTATGAAGGGTGTCTGTCAGCAGACCTGTGGTCTCGTATTTACACTAGGTAAACAGATGTAGAGTTCACAAAAGTATACATGTACAGTTGTAGGGTGATGTTGAGTGAGATAGCAGGTGGTGCTCTTAGAGAAAACATATGCTGTACAGTTCACAGACTCAGCGCGTCTAAAACAACAATCGGTGCGAAAAAAAGGGAGATATGGTGTCGACACCACGTAGCGAAGTAATATATATCCATGCGTGCCCACGCACATCAATGCCTCAGGCATTTCGACGCTCCATCCAAAAGTTTAGAGTGGTTATCATGCCTTGTGAGAAAAAAAAAAAAGCGTTGCTCCATCCACATTACTAACCGTCTTTGACCGTTTTATTCACTTTGGATAATGGACTCATATCGAACTCAGGGTCGGGCAGGGCACGCTTCCGATCGCGTAACGTGCGACGCCGTCTTGTGGGCTTTGCGGGTGGTGCTTCAGGCTCAACTTGGGCTTCGGATTCGGGTGCGGGCGCGGGCGTGGGTTCGGGTACAGGTTCTGGTGAGGACGTGGGCGGCTTACGCACAGGGACAGGCGGTTGAAAATCGTCCATTGAGTCGCCAAGGATAGGCGATCGATCCGCCCCCGTCAAGTCCTCTTCTGGCTGTGCTTCGTTCCCTTGCTCTTGTCCCAGCGCATCTGCTGTTGCCTCATCCGCTTCTCCTTGTTGGGCGGGTTCATCGCTCTCGTGAGGTGCATCGTGGAAGGCTTCGGGTATGGTTTCCTCTTGTGTTTGTTCGGATTCTTTTGCAGTCGGAGGTGAAGGTATCGTAGGGACTGGCATGGCAAATGCGCGCTCCTTGCCTTTGTTCTTTCTACTGCGGGCTGTGGTATCAGTAGTATCGTCTGTGGCTGCGTTCGCTGCTTTGGCTGTCGTCTCGTTGTCTCCAGCCGTCTTCCTTTTTGGTCGACCACGCGTTTTTCCTCTAGTCGTTGTCGCAGGCAGATCGTCCGTCGTGGTGGGCGTTTTTGTGGCGGGTTCCTCTTTGGAAGCGCGACGTGTCTGTCGTGTCTGTCGCGTGGGCCGCCTAGAAGGTACTTTCCGCATGGCTTCGGTCGATATGGCTTCTGATTCGTCATCATTGCTATTGGCTTCATCGCTATCAAAGTAATTTGGATCGTCATCAGAGTAACTCTCGTATTTCGCCATCGCACGCGTCTGTTTGCGCCGTGTTGACCGTAGGTTGTCCTTCAGTTCTTCGATTCGCAACACCTTTTTACCAAGCAAGTCCTTTAAATCACGAATTTCCTTGTCTTTTTGATCCACCTTGCGCTTTTTTTGCGAGCCTTTCGCGTAAGTCATAGTTCATGATCAGTCGGCTAGCCATACCTGCAAGTCGTGCTGGGCTGTTTCCAGTGTATCGCAACGGTTTTGGACTTGAGCCTGTTGGCTGCGGAAGGAAGCGAGTACTTTCTGCAGGAAGGAATAAGTATAAGTCCATTATCGCTGGACATATAGCAGTATATCTGATGGCTTACATCTTGTTCCTCGCAGAGTTGCTTGAGCTGCTCAACGATGTTGTCCTATAGGATGCTGTCAGCGTATGTCATTTCCGTTGATTGAAAGGGATATACCTGGCTGTCAAGTTCCTGAATTTTGCTCTGGAGATGTTTGTCGGACTGCTTTAGAGCACGCAACTCTTTCTTGAGCTTTTCCACCTTGGTGAGCAACTCGGCGTTATTATTTCGCGTGTGCCGTAGTGAGCTCTCCAGGTCATTTTTCTCTTGAGCGAGCGCTGCCAGTGCATCCTGAAAGGAGAGGATGGGATATGTTGATACGTATTACTCGTAAAATGACCTTCTTACTCTGTGTCTGGCTTCGGCTTGTTCTCCAAACTGCTCCAGTTTGTGGTTCTCAAAGAGAATGCGTTCTGGAGTCATCCATGAGTACAGAGTAAAACGTGGCATAAACTGAACTCGACATACGGTAATCGACCTTGAGACAGTGTTCGTGCCATAAAGAGTCAATGATCGCGTCACGATGCTTCAAGTCTTGCAGATGGCTGTAAAGTTGGCTCAGTTTCTGGTTGCTTGTCGTATAAAATGAGTCGTTTCCATTGTTCGATTCGGTGGAGGCCATCGTGGACGCAGGATATCAAGAACTAAAAGAGAGAGGCAAATTGTCCCAAATTCGGTAATCAACACTCAAAATTGAATATGTGGTGCTTGGGCATTCTATTTGAACTAGCAAGCCTGGAAAGCGGGCCTGGATGAATACAATGCGTGTGTCTGTTCACATATGCGTATACGTGAATACTACAGTGTTATAAAATAACGCCTATTCTTCTGTATATGGCTTCGTGTGTATTATCTTAGCGTGTGTACAGTACACAATAGTTCGCATGTATGTAATGCAAACATGCAAGAAAAGGGATCCGTTTTGTCTTTCTTCCCCATACACCTCCCCTCTCTTTCTCTTCTTTTTCTTTTTCTTTTTTTTTCTTTTGCTCATATTATAATTTACGATGCGTCTTACGACCCAGGCAGAGCAAGACGCCGCAAGCCGGTACGCGCTCAAGGGCTTTGCGGTGGGTATGTTATGGTTAGGCGGCGTCGGATTCGCTGCCTCAGCCGTCGGTCAATTCGCTCTGCCGTGGTATCGACGCGTCCCTATCCAGAACAAGGTAAGCCCCCTTTCCTTCCAGGTGAAGGTGAAAACAAAAAGACAGCGAACCCCATTCTTTGTTCTTCTTCTTCTGCAGCTGAGCGTAATCCTCGTGATGGCCCTGGCAGGCGGGGCACTGAAAGGAGAGCAGTATCTTGTTACGTATGAGCGACGTGGCCGAGAAAAGGTACGTACGCACCATTTATCGGGTTGACTGATGCGGTTCTCACGCTCCAAATGCTTAAAGATGCTTGATCAAGTGACCCAACGCCATTATGAACTTTTTTATGGCGAACAGCCTCACGCTGCAGCCGCAAAATAGTCGCAATAGCACAGCACAACTCCCTAAAAAAGCAACAAGATCTGTATGCAGCATGAAATGTATGATTGTACCTACATGGAAATGAAAAGGTTGCATATTGTTCTACGTACTATGCAGTAGAATTATGGTTTGGGTTGAATGACTCACATGGAAAAGCATGGTACAACGTTGTTGAAAAGGTTAAGCCTCCTTCATTGATTGAATGTATATTGTGATGTGTCTATGTTTGGTGTGTGGGTATGTGGGTATGTGTGTATGTGTGTATGAGTGCGGGGTCTGACAACAATCTGTAAACTGCTGTTGCTGGGTCTCGACATCCTTTTTTTTTTTTTTTCTTTATTATTTTGCAAAAATGAGTTTTTTTACTCTCTCTTGCTCAGAAAAGAGAGTTCTGGATTGAATCGCCGAATATCTCGTGCTCGCTCTTCACCTTCTCTTCCTCTCAAAAGATGAGCGCGTCTGCGTTCCTCGACACCCTCCGTCGTCATGATCTCGACCAGGTAACACAATCACTCGTTAAATGTCGTCCATTCTCATTTATACTTTGTATTATTAGTTCTACCCTGTGTATAGTTTTCGTCCTGTTCTCTTTCGCTTCTGTTTCTCGAGTGAGCTGACATTTCCCTCTTCTTAGCTTCTCGTCACACGGAATCACCCACCTGCAGAAACTCGCTCAGGTACACACATTTGCCCCTGACGCACCCTTTTTCTTTATACATCGATATAGATACATACGCATATAAGATATAAAGATATAAATATACTCATCATCACAACAGCTTTCTATGCAAGACTACGCGTCGCTTGGTATTACGGATACCGCCGACCGCCGTCGCATTTTCCAGTTGATCCAGGCCCTCCGCAAAGATCTCGAACCCAACCGGCTAAATATCATGACTTCGTCCGCTTCGAGCATCACCACGTCTGGCATAAGGCCTCCTCAGACCTACTACAACCGATCCCCGCCGGCCTCGCCCAATATCAGCCGTCTGCCTCAACCTGCCATTGACCCCGGCCGCTACACACGCATGCGCCGCCAGAGCGTCATGTCGACGACGACCCCCGCAACGACGCCCAAGCCATCCCAGCCTGGGGCCTCGCCTCGGCCTCATCCTCGCAGCCGCACTCTATCCGACGCTGGCCGTTTCGACCTGTCTGCGCTGCAGCAGCGATCGCCCCTTGCTTCTCCGAAAAGCAAGCGGGATCTGCGTCGCTCGGTCCTCGACCAGCCCAAACCTGCTCCGTTGCGCATGCCCTCCTCGGACGAAGACGGCGCCGAAGAAGACGAAGAGGAGGAGGAAGAGACCCTGTCGCGCCGGTATCGACAGTCAGCGCCGATGCTCAATGCGTACGGCGTGCCTCTCTCCAGCGGGAGTGTCCGCTCGCGTGCCAGTGTCGGTGCCTTGAAGTACGCCAATGACCCGGTCACGTATCGCGAGAGCGACCTCAACCAAAAGATCCGCGTCTGCGTACGAAAACGGCCCCTCAGCAAGCGCGACCTCGACCGGGCTGAGAAGGACATTGCTCCCACCTTGGGTACCCGCAGTATCAAGATCAATGAGCCCAAGTAAAGTACACTTGCCACGTCCATGCTGCTGATGTTCGCTCACACCTTTTTTTTATTTCGCTCTTTGTGTGTGCGTGTAGACTGCGCCTTGACCTGTCACGCTACATTGAACAGCATACCTTCACCTTTGATGATGTCTTTGACGCAGATGCAAACCACCGCGCTGTCTATGAACGCACCGCACTCCCTCTCGTCAAGTATATCTTTGACGGAGGCAAGGCCACCTGTTTTGCCTAGTAAGTCAGACAATCCTCCTCGCTGAGACACACACATACTCATACTCTCTTTCTCTCTTTCTCTCTTTCTCTCTTTCTCTCTTTCTTTCCCCCTGTCTCTCTCAGTGGACAGACCGGCTCCGGTAAGACCTACACCATGCTCGACCCCCGTCGCGGCTTGTACGTTCTCGCAGCCCGTGACATCTTCAACACGCTGCGACGCCCCGAGTATCAGCACCTGTCGGCCTGGATCGGCCTATACGAAATATACCAAGGACAGCTTTACGATCTCTTGAACGAACGCAAGAAGCTGTTTGCGCGCGAGGACGGCAAGCGCAACGTCATTATCCAGGGCCTGCGAGAGTTTCCTATCGATAACGTCGACAAGCTCATCCAGGTTTTTGAATACGGTAACCAGACCCGCTCCACAGGCATGACGGGCGCCAATGACTCGTCCTCGCGCTCGCACGCCGTGCTGCAAATCCTCATCAAGCCGAAAAAGAACCGCAAGCTTATCCACGGCAAGCTCAGCTTTATTGACCTGGCCGGTTCGGAACGAGGCGCCGATCGTGGCGAGGCGGATACCAAGACCCGGATGGAGGGTGCCGAGATCAACAAGAGTCTGCTCGCCCTGAAGGAATGCATCCGTGCCCTTGACCAAGACAAGCGACATACGCCCTTTCGGCAAAGCAAGCTTACGCAGGTCTTGAAGGATTCGTTTGTGGGCAACTCGAGGACATGTATGATCGCTACGATCTCGCCCGGTGGCAGCAATAGCGAGCATACCCTCAACACCCTCCGCTACGCTGATCGGTAAGAGCATCCTCATCATAGTATCGCGGGTGACTGACGGCTGGTCGGGCTTTAGTGTGAAGGAGTTAAAGGGCGAGCGAGACAAGCGAACACAGCCCAAGGATGATGCGCCTTGGATGATGGACCTCTCACAAAATCAGCCTGACTACGTTGAAGACGACTCATACGAAGACGACGACGATGACGACGACGATGATGATGATGACAACGCCTACGAGGACTATGATGATGACTATGATGACGACGATAAACACTCGGATATCCTCGACACCAACGCATTTGACGTCCACCAAGAAGAAGACATTTTCGATGTGGACTTTCCACACGAGCAAGATGCTTTTATCAACTCACACACCATGGCCCCATCCCCAGCTCCACCCTATCACCCGCCTCATCACCACCTTCACCATCACCAACACTCACATCAACATAATAACCCTCCTCCTCCTCCTCCTCTTCCTGTCGAACCCATGTCAGAACCAGACTCGCCATCGCCTGAACAATTCCATCTTGATGAAGAAACCATTGACCAGTTCCTAAAGCTGCACCGGGCTGAGATCCGACAAGTGACCGAGTGCAGCAAACGCGAAACAAAGCTACTCGGTAAGGTATCGTTGGATTTCGCTTCCGATAAGACAGATCCGGACCGGTTTCGAGAGTATCTCCGTGACCTCGAGGACGTGTTGGATGAAAAACTGGCTGCAGTCGAGGCCTTGCGTGATCGTGTCCAGGAAACCGTGAATCATATCCCGTTGTAAATTCGCCCACTTTTATACATATCACACACACACACACACACACACACAGTCTCTCTCTCTCTCTCTCTCTCTCTCATATACTTTTCTCTTCTTCCTCTCTTTCTCTGTGTTCGTTGCTTTCTTTTTTTTTCCCTCTTCTTTTTATTCTTTGTACAATAAAGTCAAAAGAGAAGAAGAAAAAACAAAGGGAGTGGTGTTCGTGATGGCTGCTTAGATGTTGGAGGGGTAAAGCATCTGTCGAGAGTAGGCGGCATGAGTGACAACATATCCATATTCGTAACAGAACTATAAAAAGACTACATACCACACGGACGGTGGCGCCAAAGGTCTTGGCGGGGAGGTTGTTGCGGAAGCGAGCCTTGACGACACCGTTGTTGCCGTGGACGCGGCCAATGCGACCCCAGATCACACGGACCTTGGAGCCGTTGATGGCCTTCTTGCCAGAGTAGACGTAGGCAACACGCTTGCCGAGGTAGAACTTGGCATCATCCGAGGTCTGAACACCCTCAAGCTTCAGGAGCGAGACGTTGGGGTTCTGCGTGTGCTTCGCACGCTCGTAACCGAGAACACGACCTTTGCTGTAGAGACTACATAACGGTGGAACACCCACGGTCAGTCATTCTGTTGTTCGTTCGTTCGTTCGTTCCATCATTCATCCATGGGAATGGCATTGGCCACTCGCATATATCCATCCACCATCCAACACCCTCATCCAGCCGCGTTCTGGATCAATCCATCCGTCTTTTCATCCATCCATCGTCTGCTCGTTCCGTGTGTCTCTCGTGGATATACTCTCTCATAGGGGTTTGGATACATACCGAGCCATCAGGGATAAGGAAAGAGAGAGAGCAAGCTTTCAGCCAATGATGGCCACTACTTGGTTTGCCCCTTCCAAATTTGGCACAGCGCATATCTCACCAGCACCCCACATTTTCAAATCATACACGGCAAATGTTAAAGCAAGGACCTTTTCTCTCTATTTCTGTTTCTATCTCTTTCTCTTTCTCTTTCTGTCACTTGATTTATTTTATTCTCATAAGGTGGAGCAATTTTACGCAAAGACATCGGGAGTCAAGCAAGGCACAATCTAACACATGCTCTATCTGCACGCTGCAATATCGTTGTTGAGACTAGGAGACAATGCTGTATAACAATACCAAAAGATACGAGACAAAAGCACCTATTATAGCTGCGACTTTTGCATCGTATGCTTGATATTCATGGCACGGCATAGCTTGTACATCGTCTCAAGGGTAGGAACTTTGAGTCCGTGAGCCAAGGCGATACGCATCGGGTTGCCAATAATCACCTCGGCTTCCATGGGCGACTTGCGTTCGCAATCCAATTGCCTAACCAAATTCCTCTATCAGACACTACGTCTTTTTATCGTTCCAAAAGACGTACATGGAAGGCTTATAGTTGCGTGCGCTTGCTTTGGTACCCTCGACAATTGTTTCGATGTAAGTCTCGGCATCATATTGCTCGCCCGTGTCGGCCACCGCGGCCGCACATAACTCGCGCATCAGGTTCTTGAAAACATCGAGGGCCGCCTCATTATCAATGACTTGCGTCGTTGTCAGACCAAGAATCGCACACACCGGGGAGAAGCTGCCGTTCCTGTACAAGAAGTTAAAAAAGCCACCAGCAAACATCTCTGTATCTCGTCCTACCAAAAGATCTTGCGCCAGCGCACGTCTGCCATGTTGTCCTCAAAGTTCGCGTTCACATCGCCAGCCTGGAGCAACTGGATGAAACGGTCGGTGGTGGCTTTCGCATCGACTTTCGATGGGGCATAGTATCCTATGGCGAGCGACTCGACGGTGGCGGTCATTTGGATCAGACCCGGCTCGTTCTGGGCCGTCCCGATGTAGGCTACTACCGATATTAGCGGGTTGCTGGGGAAGCGCTTTGCAACCGGCTCCTCGACACCTAATGCAATTTATCAGTTGCTCTGCAGCACCCATATAGGACGTGGACGCGTTACCTATGCCGTTTTGGATCAATACAATCGTCGTTTTGCCCTCCACGACAGCCGGTTCAATGATATCGGGCACGCTGTAGATATCCGGCAGCGCCTTCAGGGTCACCACGATATAATCAAAGGGTTCCCCAGACCGGGCAGCCTCACTGACCGTGCGTACCACTGCATAAACATCCCTTTTGAATTAATTACGCTTTGTTTCCCCTAAATATCGGTTCTACCTGAATGGGGTCTGAAGATGCCTTTCCCGAATTTGCTTGACTCCATGCGGAATCCATCTTTGGAGACAGCATCGTAATTAGAGCGACAGACGGCTGTGACATGGCAGGTTTGTGCCAATCGCCACGAGTAAATAGCGCCAACCGCTCCAGTACCCACTGCACGACGCGGTACCTTCTGTCAGCTGATATGCTTCGGAATCCACTCGTTTCTTACCTGTTAAAATACGAGCGCTCATGATATCGAGGGTGTGCAAAGAAGCGAGTAGGAATATAACCTTTGCCTCCTTTTCCGTGAGAAATCAAGCATACACATCGAATTTTTGCTGACTCACCCTTACCTTCTTTTATCCTACAATGGTACAGGGCTTTTTCTTTGCCATGCACTTGTTGGATACGCAGATTGGAAATGCTTGCTAATGTGACATATATAGACATCGGCTCGTTCTTCAGGGCACACCATAGACAGGATGAATGCGAAATAAAAGAAAAAAGGGAACAAAAGGACCAGATGGGTTGTACACCTTTTTGCTAGTACCATATAATCAGCGTAAGAACCTCGACTCATAGCTTATTTTCTTGCATGGAGACGAACCGAATTGCATATCACCGGACCTGCTGGAGTACAACTCGATGAATGGTCAACTATTGTGTAGCTAGTAACACACAAGGCTTACAAAAATGAGAGACCAGCATATTAGACCACAGCTGCTTCCTTTCTGGTCTTCGTTTCTTTGTCATGGCTATTTCTTCATTGTCTTTCTTTCAATATCAGCCATTAGTACACTCTTACTCTTCCTTATCGACCGCCTCCACTTCTCGTGATTGATTTGCTTGTTTGTTCAAATTGAAAAGATCAGAGTCAAAAATCTGCTCTGAGAAGTTGAAATAATGTAATTTTAAAAGACGCTTGAGAAGGCCAGGGACAAAAATGGAGGCTAGATGGAAGGTGACATTACATCCAAATTCTGCACCTAGTCTCTTTCACCGTAGGAAACGAAATACTGATTTACTCCAGGAAAAAACTGCTCGACTACAGAAATTACTGGATTACTCGGGGGAAATACTGGATCACTACGCTCGAAAAACAGCCAATGCGCAATGCGGAGAATGTCTGAGACCTTAGGTGTGTGGAAAGATGCTCTGAGATAAGAGAATGATAATTTTTTGCGCCGGACTCCGTTGAAGATTAGCATGCGGAAAGAGGACTCGTCAGAGATACAGGACGACTGACTACGTTGTAGATTAGCATGCGGAAAGAGGACTCGTCAGGGATACAGGACGACTGACTCCTGCTATGTAGGACTATGGTGTATCTCTTCTATAAGCGTCGAAAGTTCAGCCAGCTTATTTGGAATGATGCCTTCTCGTCCGCAAAACGTCAGAACCAAACAGTTTGAGCACATAACGAAATTATGTGGTGGATCGCGTACAGGAACACAACTGCTCGGTTTAGTCCGTATACTGCAAACCTTAATGGTTTGTCAAATCGAAACTTGCCACTGTCACTTTTTGTAAGAATAATCAATATCAGTCTCACCAGGAACTCGCACTTTCTTGGAAATATTTGTCAGCGAGGGGTAAAGAGCGACAATCTTGGAATATTGAGATAGTGTGTATGTGACGTCGCTAATAGACCTGAAATTTCAACCTCTGGGCGAAAAAAAGGTAGGCTAAGCGCACTGTACACAAAGGATGTAGGTGCTCTCATCTATACCGCGGAGATTAGTAGAGTTACATGAGCTGTTGCAAATGTGCTGCGCCAATGCCAATGCATAGATATTATCTAGGACTCTGATAAAATTTAAGTTGTGCACGCGCATCTGGTCCCGTCGCTCGGTGAAGAATGTCACTGGAAAGGAGTGTTCATCCCATCAAAGTTCTTTCGCGTTGTAACACAAAGACGGTGCAACCATCGGTCAGGTTCTGTTTGTTTTCTTGTTTGTTTGATTTTTCACTTTCGATGACAAATTTCAGTTACAAAAAGTTGATATCAAATGTTAGATTTCTATAGCTGAAATAACTATTGCATACGACGCAGAAGGTCGTACCACATGAAGTGGATTACATTAGCGCTCTAATATAGCTATTCTAGTTTCGTGATGCTTCATCACAATTGCTAGCAGTGTCGGACCAATAGTGTAAGCAAGCTGATCTAGGAAAATAGGCAATCCCAGAATGCTGTGCTTCCATGAAAAATTTATGCTGTCAAGTCACGATCAGGATAATCCGGATCATCATAGTTCTTATATTTTCTGTGATGCTCGTTGTCAAGATCTATTACAATGGTGACACACGTCAGGTGAAAGCATCTTTGTTTATATTCATCAGAAATGTGCAAACCCGGGAAATCTGAAACGACCTAGTGCCGTAACAGAGGCTCCTGAAGTCATGGATAGAAATCTAAGAAATGATCTCTGAGTACCTTCGTGGTTACAATCGCAAAGTGACTGCTTAATTTACCAGAAATTTTCAACTGTCATTGGCCAACGCCAACTCTGTTAGTGTACCTCACTGGTTGTATATAAACCACCACGGATCGTCCCGAAAAAAGAAAAGTGTACTTGCGCAAATCCATAGTCTCCTCTTTCTTGATCGTTACATTGGCCCAACATGCTCACCCGAAAACATTTGCTGACATTCGCCTTCTTATTGCTGCAAATAATCTATGCTATCGCGCAAGAGGGTACGTAGCTAAATGTTTACAAAAAATTTCGGTGGAAACTTATATGATAGTATAGCCGATACAGACGCACATGAGGGTCATGTTCACTCGGCTGAGGCTGAGGAATCCGGAGGTCACGCTCACGACTCTCCCGAGTCGGCTGAAGAGTGCGTTGCTACCGAAGAAGAATACAACACAGGCCTCCGTATTGGTTCCATCTTTATTATCTTGGCCGCCTCGTTCATCGGTAGGTACTAGTTTTAACATAGAAAAAAAAGTTGACTAAACGAAAATCCACTAGGCATTTTTGTTCCTATCCTCATGCATCGCATCAGCCCCTATAGCCAGGGTAGCCCGCGCCACTGGATCCTGTCTATCGGTAAATTCTGTAAGTACAATACTATTGACTAGTGATGGATTCGCAGAAATTGACTTTTATTCTTACTTTAGTTGGTACTGGTGTTATTCTTGCGGTGGCCTTTATCCACATGATACCCGAGGCGTCCGAGAAATTCGAGAGCCCTTGCATCCAGACCGGTTTATGGGATACCTATGAAGGCTTTGTGGGCATCTTCGCCTTGCTTGCCGTCTTCTTTGTTCAACTCTTGGAGCTCTCTATCTTGACTCATCTCGAGAACAAGTTTAAGAAGGACGCCAACGCTAACCAGCCCATACCTGACGCTGAGCTTGCTGTGGGTGGATCCGAGAAGGGTGAATCCGTCACAACCGCGGCCGAGCAGCCCCACCACCATCATCATAGCGTATCTGCTTCTTCCTTTGAAGACTCGCGTCTGTTCAAGAACGTCGGCATCATCATTCTCGAGCTTGGTATCGTTATCCACTCTATCATCATCGGTATCACCCTCGGAACCACCGGCGAGGATGGCTTCACCGTCTTGTTCATTGCCATGGTTTTCCATCAGGTAAGCAATTTTGAACGGTTGCTAGCAACATAACTCATATGAAGCATCTAGTTCTTTGAGGCCATTGCACTTGGCACGCGGATCAATGATATGAACCTTAAGTCGTGGTTGAAGCCTGCATTTATGGCCATCGCCTTTTGCCTGACGACGCCTTTAGGCATTGCTATTGGTATGGGTATCCACGCATCCCTTAATCCCTGGTCGCAATCGAATGTCCTGGCGCAGGCCGTCTTGGACTCGCTCTCCGCTGGTATTCTCCTCTACAACTCTTTCATCTCCCTCATCTGTGTGGAGGTCAACCAGAACTGCAATTTTCGCCAGGCTTCTTTCCCTTACAAGGCCACTTGCCTCCTGTCCATGTATATCGGAGCTGCCCTCATGGCTCTCTTAGGCAAGTGGGCTTAATCAAAACCTAAAAGTATCATCTCCTATGTATGTACACTACTATTAGCATATTTTGTACTGTCTATGTAAACACCTTATTTATCATATACATATGTATTTTGATCCGTCAAATGAAAGAAAAAGTTCGTGATCTATATGATAAGGCTGAAGTTCCAGCTCAAATTGCTGATCCGGATTTGGGCAGATGCTTAAAGAAAAAGGGGGAGGGCGCGTTCGTGAGTCTGGACCTTCTTTTGTTCAGCTCCAGCTATAAAAAAAAATACGCCCATGGTGAACAAGAGAAACCGGCAGCATCAAAAGCTTCAAGAAGAAATTGCGCGCCTTGGCAACGAAAATGAGGAACTGAAACTGGAGCGTGAAGAATCGAAAAAGAATGTTGTCCACTTCATGCAGGAAGCCGATGTGGCCCGTCAAGAGCTTCGCAAAGCGCAGGCCCTCATTGCTGAATTGACTGGATCTACGCCGTCTAATAGTGAAGACGAGGCACCTGCAGGACTTGTGGCCACCTTGAGCGTCTCACACGGTTGCGACGCGTCAACCAACACGGACGAGAGAGACGCGCTACAGGTCCTGGAAGACCGATGGCGTGAGTCTGAAAGTCAGCTCGAGCACGCAGAAGCGCGCATCCAAGCGTTGGATCGAGAACTGCAGCAACTTCGCCAACAGAACTGGGAGAATAAGGCGCCTGTCATCAAGGCAGAGCTTGAGACCAAGTCGCGTGAACTCGAAAAAGCACTTGCAGATCAAGCCCGCGAGCGGGCTTCTTACGAGACTCAGCTCGAGCAGGCTGCATCTTCCACACGAGAATGGCATGAGAAGCACGACCGCCTACAGGAAGCTATGGTAACCGCTTCATATCTGCTTTTTTTTTCATGGCTCACTCCTGATATTCGTCTCTCTAGTCCAAGCACGTCGTTTTGGAAGATCAGCACAAGGCGTTGGAGGAGGCACATGTGCGTGAGGGTCACCTTAAAGCCATCAATAAGGTAACGAATGTCTCCACATTTCTGTTTGTATTCTCATTAGTTTTATTGCAGGCCCTACGTGAAGAGATCCGCAAGGCAACTTCGCATGAAGACAATGAAATCAACCTAGCGTATCTACGCAACGTAATAGTTATGTTCTTTGAGAAGAGGCAAATGCAGGCAAGTCTGGCGAAACTTTTGGAACCGTATTTCTACTTAACAGATAGGGACTGACGGATGTGTTGTGGTGTGTGGGTTTAGGCGCAACTGATACCCGTCCTATCAACGCTGCTGCAGTGTTCCAGCGAAGAACAAACACGCCTTTCCAAATGCGTGAGAAACAAACAACCTTGAAGAAACCGCAGCCAACCCCATGTCTATCCACCCTCTGTCTGTGTATAAGATAACACAACCTGGCCTCGCACATCTAATTCTGCAACCTTTTTTTTTTATTTAATCAATTTTCAACATCGCTATCGAAGATGGACGCCAACAAGACCAACGCTAATATGAATCAAGGCATGGGCCAGGCCAAGGAAACGGCCGGCAACATGATCGGCAGTGATCGTATGCAATCGGAGGGCCAAGCCCAAAACACGAGTGGCAAGCTTGAAGGCATGACATCGAAGGCCCAGCACATGTTTAGCGACTTTACGAGCAAGGCCAAGAACGAAGTGAATAACATGATGAATAACTTTGGCGGCAAGTCCGGCGGCAGCGGCAGTGCGAACACCAACTAAACAGCACCGTGCTCTGTAAAGTGCTCTGTAAATACTTTTACTTCACATACATTTATTTTAGATAATAAATATAATAAAAGCGTCTTTTTCGGCTTTGTTTATTTTGCCAGTCTGATTGCAGGTGTCACAACACACCCATTCCAATCGTTCAGTTTATCCTTTTCTACTGTCACTATACACGAGTATTGTAGACAAGACATTGGGTGTACAGAGTTCAGCTGTTTGAGTTGTTGACTGCGGGCGGATGCTGGCACGAGTGAGTTACCTGAGTCATCCCATTCATCAATACGAAGCGCGCAGCAAGCAGGCATGAACCGATTTGAGCTGGCAGTGTGTATAAAAACTCAGCGATTTGTGCACTCTTTCTCAGCTTGACAACCTACAGAGACACACACATAAGATCATACGGCGTTACCGCAGAATACAACACGGCCCCGCTACTCTAGTATAATATGACGACGATACCCACGACACACAAACTACTGGCACCCAAGAAACCACCCCTCAACGCAAAGCAACGTCTGATAAAGGACAACGCCCGGCAGCGTCAGCGGACGCAGGAGCTCGTGTTTTCGTGGCAAGAAAAGGTCTTTACGCAGCCGAAAGTCTCGGTAGCACTGCTGCGACAGGCCGCGGCTTACCTGCAACCCGCCACGTACGATGAGATTGTCGAGGAGCGGGCCGTGCAAGATTGGTGCGGGTACCCGCTCTGTGGTCGTAAACCTCTCAAGGATCAGCCGCGCTATCGCATCTCATTGTCGCAGCGCAAGGTCTATGATCAATCCGAACTGGCCTCGTTCTGCTCGGACGAGTGTCTACAGAAATCAAAATACTTTCGGATGCAGCTCTCAGAAGATCCTGTCTGGGTCCGCGATCTGTCCATCACGCCTCGCATTCATATCGTCTTACTTTCACAGAACCTGAAGTAAGTTCCGCATACGTGTGTTTCTATTTCGAGATGCATTTGCTCATACCTATCATAATGGGATCATTTAGTCAGGTGTTGTCCGAACAGACACAAAAGAACAAGTCCAAGAGGCCGCTTCATACCATTCGCCAGGACTACGTCCAGCAGCTCTTATCCAACGTCCCGAACCAGGGGACAGACGACATCCAGATCTTTGAGAATCCTACGACGCTTGCCACAGAAACTACACCGACCTTCAAGGCTCAGCATGATGCCATTGAGGGCTATAAGATCGAAACAAAGCCGAATCAACCCAGCACCATGGTCTTGAAGCAGCCAGAACAGACCATAACCGAACCTGAAGCTGCGCAAGAGGACGAACAGGATGAAGAGGCGTTGCTGGACGATGCCATGGAAACCATGATGATGCTCAAGGAGTTGAACCTCGACACAGCCCGACCAGAGGAACTCGCTGCAACCACCAAAGAAGCAGAAGAGTCTGTCTCTCCACCACAGCCACAACAACAGCTCTCCTCTTCATCTCTAAAACCCTCGTCCTCAGCAGCAGCAGCAGCAGCAGCAGCAGCCTCCTCCAACCCTGCAGATGTGTCTACTCCGCTCAAGGAACAAACGAAGGATGAAACGACAGTAAAGACCGTCAAGAACGTCAAGGTTGCGGTCCCTAGTGCGCCTTCCAAACCCAAGAAGAAAAAGAAGAGCAATCGACCAGAGATGTCCATGTTTGGCAAGATATGGACCATGACTGATCGATTGACGACGCGCGCCACCCGTCGCTATTTTGAGGCCCTCCAACAGCAAACGTACGTCGATGTGCGAGAACTTATCCAAGACGAGGACGTACCAGACGAAGCGGCACTGATGCGTGGCCAGATCTTCAGTGAACGCATACTAGAATCGTAAGCTCCTAAAATGCACACGAGCGATAAACTTGCTGACAGGTCTTTGATTAGGTATGCTCTGGTACGAGCCCAGATCGGCGTAGAGGCGGCCCTCGAAAAGGACCTGATGGATATCATGCAGACCTTCCGCTACGCCGATGCATCCATGGTCGTCCTCGATACCACACAAGCGTATATGATGGCCCTCATCTTGTTCAAGTCGCTGGCTGACATTGCTTTGCCTGATAAGGGCTGGCAGCGCAACTTTGAGGCGTGTTGCCAGGCCATTGGCGAGACGAGCGATACAATTGATGCATGTATTCGTGTTTTACGTGTAGCAAGTACATAAAGAAAAAAAAGGATCGAAAGAAAATCTCTTTAAAAGACTAGAGATACTAGGTTAGGGCTGCATGTGGGAGGTGGGATAGGATGCCGAGCGAGCACACCTTGCAGTGGTTTCGCTCTGGATACTTTCGGTGGATGGATGTGTCATGTTCATGTGGAAAGACGATGGTGTGGACCCACGTCGTTGAAGTTGCACTCGACTGCTGTGCGCTGTTGGCAATGGAAACATGAGGCTGGGCTCAGCCGAGGGCTCGTGCGTACAGTCGTGCTTGCACAAAGGACAGCACCGCGATTTTTTACCGAGCCATGGATCTGCACCGGTGAGACGAATACCAGATTAAATTAAACTAAGTCTTCACTGTGAGAAACGATCATTACCTATACAGGGCGCACAAAAACCATGTCCACATCCAAGCCGGCGCACCACTTTGGTATTCTGTTTTTCGCTCGAGCCATGAGCCAAAAAATCGTCCAAACAGATCGCGCAGGTCGCATTCCGTATGAGAAGTGGGTCGTATATCATCCGGGGATAAAGCTGCTCCAGCTGCTGGGCCCCAAGCCCGCCTCCCTCGTCAGGCTGCTCGCCCGACAGACTTCCGTGACGGCGACGCATGATGGTCAAGAAACTGCTGCTCGTAGAGTCGACCATAGACGACGTCGACGCTCGTGCCATCGAGGACCTGCCTAGCTGCTGTTGCTGCTGCTGACGCAGTTGCTGACGGCGCTTGAATCGATGACAGACATAGGCAACAAGGGCGATAACCAACATGGCAGCAACCACATTAATCACCCACTGCGCCACAAAAATCCATCGATCCTTCTCTTGTTCTTCACGCAGGAGCTCTCCTCCGCCCGCAGGCCCACTGCCTGGTATCTCCTCGTGAAACACAAGCGCCCGAGAGAGAGCAGCGGTATTGTGCTGACTTGCATTGACATTGACCACGGACGCCGTATTGTAAACGGACGACACAAGCGCCTGGCCCGTCGTTTGGTTGACAAAAACTACAGGGATGTCAACGAGCTCGGGCACCAAGTCGTTCTCATCAAAGCTGAGCGACGTGACCGGGGGTGGTGGGTCAGTCTGGTTGTCGAATAGCACAATGCCGTGGAGTGTCATATTGAAAGATTGGGCGATCGACTTGGCGTGCTCGACTTTGGCTGACCATGAGCAGTCGTCACCACGAGAGATGAGGCCGATCCGTGGCAAATTCTGGAGAAGCTCTTCGTCTTCTGTCATTTGCTCTGGGAATGATGTACGGTTATTAATGCTCGCAAAATTGGACGCCGAGATACTATTCGGGCATGCCGTGTGCAAGTACACAAGATAGCCCTGACACAGGTTGAGAACGGATCGACCTTGGTTGTTGCACTCACATACATACATCCCAGTTTTGCTGAAAGGGCAAGAGAGGAGTCACCGACTCACGCCAGTCATGATGGGGTACAGTTTGATCTTCGTACCACTCTTTGGTAGTATAGTCGACAGATACCACAAACTGGGACAAGACCAGCTGCTGGCCATTCACAAACCAGCCACTACCACTGGTGAACAGGGATAGTACACAGGAGTACCGATAGAGATAAAATAATAGCATGTGTCTCTTGTTTTAATGAAGGGAGTACAGCAGGAATAAGGAGGAATGAAAAGAGCAGTAAAGGAAGATCGCCCCTCTTTTAGGCGGGCCCGATGCGTCACTTCCATGCCTTTATTTTACGAAATCAAAAATGCGCTGTGGAATCTGTTACTATTTTTTAAAGAAGAATCCCATGAATGCTAGTCTTCAAAGAGTAGTATAACGTAAAGAAGAGAAATGCTTTATGGCAGGAAACACGGCATATCACGATCACGCGACACGAGAGAGTGCGAATGTCTTGGCTATATGAAGCGCCCAAAAAAAGAAAGAAGCAGCGTAGATCTAATGTAGAATTCACTATCCTGCCTTCCAATTTTGTAGGTGAGATCTTCATTGGCGTTATAAGCGGCAAGCCGAAGGAGACCGTGTGTGGCAGTATGATGACATAAGGTGACACCTGCCTTTTTAACATAATATCTCCATAATACAAGGGACAGTCAATTTCGTAACCAGCCTACTTACGCCATTCTGGCAATTCCGAGGAGCAGGTGTGTACGTATTAGCCTTATATCTGCCATGGAAATGTATTCCCTGAGAAAGGCGTTGGACAGACCTTTCCAGTTAAATGCCCCATTTTTTGCTTACTCTATATAGCTACGACAAATGAAGAGCCTCTTGTAGATGCTTCATGTGTAGTAAGTAGGGGCATGATATCTTGACAGACGAATGATCAAGTAAATATTTCCTGATATGCATAATGCATAATAATCATTTGTCAAGTCGGCGTTGTATTGTTTTTCAGTGCGAGGCTCATAATGCAGTGCTGTGTATCAGAGTACCCCTCCAGATCGAAGAGCGCCGAGAACGAAACTTTTTGTCTTTGTGCGGACCAGCGCCACACAGCTTGTAAGACAAATAATGCTACTTCAGCCTCGTTCGGGCGCATCAACCTGCGATTTTATTTCTCTGGTAGCTCCTCTAGTGTAATCGCTTTGCAGAGTAAGAATGGAATAAAGATATGAAAGAGCTCTGAGCCAAACATCGCACTTCACAACTTGGATGATGCATTTTTGCTTGTCGAAAATTGCTAGCTGACTAAGCTATCTCGTTTTCTAGGATCCTGTATCATTGTAGATTCTCTGGCGAAGTAGCAAGAAATGTGAGATACGTAGCATATTGCAGCACGTCAAGATGCTAGCACAACGTGCGAAGCTGAGCTTTGTGGGACCGGCTTCCAAAAGATGCAATTTGTTAACAATGTACAGTAAGTCTTCGAAGGTATGCACGCCTTTTCAACTAACAAACAATCAAGCATTTATGGAGCTTATATCCTGCTGGAGGAGTAAAATGAAGGACAATGGTCTCCTGTCAAAAGTTAATATCCTGTTGAGCCGGTTTATCAATGTGACTTCCAATTCGAATGCGAACACCCTCAAATAGCGCCGCTAAACAGAAGGATGGTGTTCTTTCGGTGTACAAATGATTTTTGGTAAATCACTGATTTCGAGGTCCGTGTCTGACACCAAGAGCGCGGAACAAAGAATAGAACAATCAAGCGTTCAAATACGGAATAAGTTGTCTCAGAAACCAATTAATCGACAGCCTTCTCTAAAGATTGATCGATCGCGGCAAACGGTGCAACGAGGACAGCCCATCATTCATCAATTGGGCCAGGATAGAAGCTTATGGAGAATAATCATATGGTAATTTTAGACATCGTGTTTTGCGGAAGAAAAGGTATGGCTGATTATTATTCTTATTATTTCCTCCTTGTGTTACATATCAGTGACCCTCTACAGGTGGGCTCTTGATAACCAAGATATGTCTAGTGGTGGATGTACGGTGCACATGCGCTAGACTGAAAAGATGACTAGCAAATCCAATGAGCTCAATCTGTCATTCATGTACGTATTATCGTTCGCTACTATCGGCGAATATGATAGGTCGAATCACGTATATATTGACGCGCGCATTATGCGCGTTTTATATCTCACATGAGAAAAAAAAAAAAAGGCTTCATTTGGACGTATGTAAAGCAACAATCAAAAGAATTACTGCATCTGTTACACCAGCGCTCACAACGATCCCTACAAATAACTCAAGGTTTAGAGTTCCTCCACTATGTATCCATCGTGTGTGGCAATAAAATCGTTCGAAGCAATGTCACAACCGTGTTTGTCAACTGTTTGATTACATATGCTAAAACGATAATATCCTATTGTACATGCTAAAGACGCCCCATTTTCCCACCTAGACGATCAATGAAATACCGCGAACCAAAGTCATTTAAAACAACAACCAGAAGATGCACGAGCAACCGCATTCTAGTAATTGTTATTTAGCCTCCTTATAAGACATGGTTCGCCCCGGGTTTCTATAGTATTCTTTTTCATTCGTCATAACATGTGTATATATAGCAGACTACTGCTTAGATGAAGAGCCACTGCTACTCTTCAAGTTGAACCGAAGCTCTAGAGCGGAAACACACCGCAGCGGATCAGTCGGGTGCTCGCGGATCGCAGACGCGTGCACAACGGGTTGGGGGGGGTTGTGCAAGGAGGTGTGTGTATCCCTGACCTACTGGACAGGTGTCACCTTCGCCATGGATGAATTCAATTGGTGTTCGTACTCGCCGCTATGTAGAAGAAGAAATTTAATTTGTCAAAAAGTACTGCTTGCTCGAAAATAATAAAGGAATGCTACATGGACGATGCTGCAGATCACATGCAGAACGATGTAGCAAATGAACACAAGAATGCTCTGGAACGCACTCGACGTGCAACTTCTCAATTTATAGTATGAGAAGATGCAGGCATGTGCCCTCTTATTCTTTGTGAGCCAAAAATTGGGCGTCCTAGAACAATTTTAAAGCTTCCATCTGGATAATTGAATCGCTGTGATTGCGCGAACATGACCGTCCGCAAGACGAGTTCTCATAATCACACCAATGAAGTGGAAGCAGTTGCTTCTCTAACCGGCCTGGTTTGCCTTGTCATGCACGCCTTTTTCCAGATTAGGCGAGCTGTGCCGGGTAACGAGTTTGTGGGACGCTTTGGAGAGTGGTACATCCACTTCAATACGACTCTCATGCGGCACTCGAGTGAAAGATCTTATTTTTCCATATGTTACGTACAGTATCATGCGCACATGCTTTTCATAGAAAAGTTTCTATTATCCAAGAGTGTACACAAAACCACATGTAAGCATGTCGAAGTTCAACCCTTGATTTAGACTTGGTTTATGCGAAGCAGTAAAAACCGGATTCGTGTTAAGCGGCGGAAAAAAGATACTACTAAATCAAGCAAGGATCAGTGCTTCCATTGATTGGTCAGCTGCAGCGGAGAAAATAGAGAAAGTCTTTTCCCTCCAAATCGGATGGAATCAAATTCGCGTATCCCAGTACACCTTTGCGTGCGAAAATATGCATGCATCAGCATGCGGCTACATGCGTATAAAGGTGTTATTTACTGTTCAAAAAGCAAAGGGGGAGACGAATGCCTGTTTTCGACATTGGATGCACTTCCTGAATGTCAAAGAAGTCCGAGATGGGGATTGGAGCGGCGTTTATATCGAGATAAAGTACCTTATTTTCAAGTTCGTGTGCGTGTGTCTGAAAATTTATAGGTGTCTGCTTTACCAATGGATGGAAGCAAAGAGATGGCTTGTTTCACTCCCAAAAGTGCGGCCGATGAACCTTGACAGGGCTCATCAGGGCACGGTAACCTTAAATGCTACGAGAAAGAAGGAATGCCATCGAAGGAAAAGGCAGCTGGTTGCCCTGTTGTGTTTGCACTGTCCGTCTGTGATGTTCTTGTGTGTAGCACATTGGAATGATGGAGGGCGAGTGGCTGAGAAGGCCCCAGAAGGAAAATGGGAAACCCGTGGTGCGGGCGCCCTGTGAAACGCCCAAAAAAATTTGCTTTTTGGCAAAGTGTGGACGAATAGGAATTCAAGTTGACAATGGGGCCTGGATTGGGGGGTGGAGATACACCTTGTTAGGTGGAAATGCGGTGTGTTCCTTTGTGCGTGTGTGAGTATGTGTGGACGGGCCCTGAAAAACAATAAAAGTAAAGAAATTACCCGTCCACCCGGCCCTCTTTAACCCCCAGTTCCCACTCTTCGCATGGAGAAGTCGCTTTCAGATTATGATCAGAGCCTGGAAGAGCTGGAACGGCAGCGCGAGCACCTCGAACAGGTCATGAAGAAGATGGGCCAGGAATGGGAGGAAAGGTAATTGGATTTCTCATTCGCGTTCTTTTCTTCTTATTTGAATGGACAACACCAATGTTGTCGCATTCAGAGTTGGCTCCATCTAGTTACTTACCTTCACCACTTCTTTTCCATTTACAGTGGAGCAGGAATTGGCTGGCTTGGATCGTTCGATCTCGCGAGCAATGGCAGCGACACAACCGTATCAGTGCCAGCAACCACGCCCGCGTCACTACCACATACACCTGACGACGTTGTCGTCTCCCCCGATTGCCTCGTGCAACATGACCCTTTACCTACACCACTGTCTCCCAACATGCCACCTACGCCGGGACAGCCTGTCCCACACCACCCTATGGAACGGCTACTGCATCATACTGCCATTAGCCCCACTGGCCCTTCTCCTGATTACATCCAATCTCTCTTACATGTCAACGAGACTTTGCTGGCTCAGAGTCTTTCCGCCGATGCATCTCCTATCACACCTAGTACTACGTCCACCGCCATCTCAACCACCTCTACCACCTCTACTATCGCTTCTCATCCTACGACGAATATTGCCATTGATACGAACACCACTACGACCGCCATTCCTACTTCTATCGCCGTGCCAGCTATGAACTCTTCCACATCTTCCGCCGCAATGTCTGAGCCCGACATTGCTATCGCCGCTCCTGCTGCAGCAGCTGTGGACATGGCACAATTGAAATCATCCGCTCCCATCAACGCAGATAACCTGCTTACTACGCACCAATACACCGCCTCTGTGTTAACCCAGGAAAACCCTACTTCCTTCTGATTGCATTATTTCTCATTTTTTTCCTTTATGTTTCTTCTCCACTCATTCTCAGCACTTTTCTTCTGTTTGCATATGATATCCTATGGCATTTTCATATTAAAAACATGCATTTCACCCTCATCCTGTCTATTTTTTTTTTTACTCTCTTCGCACGCATTGAATACATTTTTCATCCATCACTTGTCAATTATCCAGCTGATGTTTGCGTGTTGCAATTTATAGAGCGTTTGCTCTGAGGGGCTGTCCAAACCTTGTTTTGAAGAAGTCTCGCTGATTGGTAAATAAATATCGCATGCAATTAGAGAGGATCGACCATGAGTGGTGGGAAGTAGTCGGAATTCAAGTCGGAGAGACAAGCATTCTGTCCAGGAGTTGCCAATACGAGGGCACATAACTTCTTTTCTTGGCGGGAAAACAAAATAGATTCAGCACTGTGGAGCACATCCCTTTTTAATTGGCTTGCTCGTGCGAGGAGTGCGATGGGGACGGGTGCGTGCAAAAAAGCGACATTCGCTTTATGTCGTGTATGTACTTGAGAGCGGAAGGGATGGCGCTTTTTTTAAGTTTGGTGCGCAGAGCTCTGTGCACGATATTAGGGTGAATGTGTATGTGTGTATCATTCTGTGCGATGGAACGTAAACGAGGAAAAAATGAACTAGCTTTATTAATCCCACGTCGATCCTTTTTTATTCAGTAACCCAAGGCAAGGGATCGACGCCATGACGATTGCAAAAAACTGAATTAAAGTTTCTCGGATATAGACATGAACACAAGGTACCAAATGGTGAAATGCCAAGAAAATAATTAAGGTGGGTGGCTCTATGCTTGAAAAGGTAGCTTTGCTTGACTTAGTGAATGAATGCAGCCAAAACGTACAAGTGAGACAGGGTGACAAGAGATCTGCGTTGCGGGTCAAGAGAGATCATCAGTGTCCACATATCATTGGATCCTGGGTTTATGAAGGGCGCCCTAGCCAAATAGACCAACCTTAAAAAGGGCAAACTTGGTTTCATGCCCTCTTTTTTCTGCAAAATTCCAAACTCGAAATTCTGCTTCTTTTTCGCCTCCAACATACACACACACACACGCACAAACACCCGCAGAGAACAGCTCTCTTTACCACTCTTTCTTATATTGCGGCCCTCTGATATACACTCTCTTTTTCCCCGTTTTATATAACCCCTCCTCCCCTATTTCCCTCTCTTTCCTCTTGTTTCTTTTTCTTTTGTACACAGTTACCTGATCATCACCATGGTCTCCTCTTCTATGCAAGACGGTGGCCACCCAGCGATGCTCTACCCACAGCAGCAACAGCAGAGAACGCCTCAGCAGCACCACCAACCCACACATCAGCAGCAACAGCAGCATCAACAGACGGCGATCTCGTTCCAACCGTCGTCAGCGCTTTCGGCCGCCGATCCCTATGCCTATCAAAAGTCATACACGTCTCTGCGTTACTCGACCGCAAATCCAGCTATGGCAGCAGCTGCTGCTGCCGAGGCGGAAGCGGTGGCTGCAGGCCTGCCCACCCCTTCCCTTCCTCCCTTGTCTCAGCTGCTACCCTCGTCAACGGCATCTACTACCTCCTCCACATCCGCTTCACCCTCGTCTGCCGCCGCAGCCGCCGCGGCCGCAGCAGCAGCCGCTGCTTCTTCCAACCGCCATACTGTCTTGTCCCACGCGCACCAGGACGCTGCCGCTGCTGCCGCGGCTACCAACTCACCTCGTCCACCGGGTAGCGGCGGTTATCTTGTCGATCGCCCGCCCTCTGTCGCTTCATCTGTTATGGACTACTCGACCGATCCGTCTTTCGCGGCTTATTCGATGCAACGCTCGTACTATAGCGGCAGCGGCAGCGATTTGATGACCCACTCTCACCCTCAACAACAGCAACAGCATCACCATCCTCCTCCGCAGCCTCAGCCGCATCATCCGCCGCACCACCCCCATCAGTCACTTACGAACACACCCGTCGTGCCTTCCAACATTATGCCTGTGTTTCCCTCCCAAAGCAACCACCTCCCCTCGCCACCCCAGTCGTGTGCGGACGGCATGTCTCCCGCTGCTGCTGCTGCGGCGGCGGCGGCGGCGGCTGCCGCCGCTGCGACCACGACGAGCACCCCGAGTGTCAGTGGTCTCATGTCGGCCCACGATGAGAACGCCGCTGCGAACGGCAAAGTGTTTAGCTTTGTGCCGCTCCCGGGTGTGAATCATAAAAAGCGACCCCGGCGTAAATATCACGAAGTCGAGCGTCTTTACCACTGCAACTATCCCGGATGCGCGAAATCGTACGGGACCCTCAACCATCTGAACGCTCACGTCTCCATGCAGAATCACGTAAGTGTACTTATTAAGCACCTAGCAAATAGTTGCGCTTCTATTTCCTGTTGATGTGTACTGACGCGCGTTTTGCTTTTCCTTTTTGTTCCGAAAGGGCCCGAAACGACTGCCTTCTGAATTCAAGGAACTGCGAAAGCAATGGCGGAAACAGAAACGGGAGCGTGAAGCCCAACGACAGAGTACAGGCAGTACTAGCAGTTCTTCGACCACCAACACTAGCAGCAACGTTGCTCAGGCTTCCAACCCCTCTACGACGTATCCTGCTACCACGAGCCAGCAAGCGGCCGCTGCTGCCGCCGCTGCCGCCGCCGCCGCCGCCGCGGCCAGTGGTATGCCCCAGACGGCCGTTAGCGCACCTGGCTCGATGCCTACCGCGGGCCCACCCGTCGTCGATTCGCAACAGACCGCGTTCGCTCACCAACAAGCAGCTGCTGCCGCTGCTGCCGCTGCCGCCGCTAATAACACGTATATTTCTCCCTGGCAGCCTCCTCCACGAGGTTTCTATTGATGCCCACCGTCTGTTTTTACCTGAGCGTTTACCATCTTTTATCTGCTCTTGTTATTTATCTCTCTTTCTCTTTCTCTCTCACTACTTATCTTTCTGTGTGTGCTACTCTATGCCATGTTTTTCTATCTCTTCTGTTTCCTGCTACACCCCTCGATCTCCCAACATTGTACATAGCCAGCTTCTGTTGTTGTTAGATGAATTGTATCTAATATGCCCATCCTATTATTTTTGTTTTCCCACGTATATTTCATGTGAAAAACAAGAATGACGAAAAAAAATTTTTTTTCTGCTTCTTTCCTATGTCTGGCGGTGCATCTCGCGGTTGAACACCAAATCTTTCAATACTTGCGACATCAGACCGTTCATAGCTTCGGTGGTGATCTTGGATCTATAGTAACACATAGAGAACGTGACTTGAGTGCTCCCCTTCGATCCAAGTTGGACTTTTCCCACTTACCCATCTTTGGTCACTCGGCTCAGCTGGCTTTCGTCTGACTTTTTACGGTCACCATAGTAGCCTCCCATCCGGCCCATCATGGCCTCGTTGGTCTGCTCCAGCTTCTGGGTTAGATCCGCCATTTGCTGCAGCGAGTACTCTCGGTTCTGTGTAGGAAGCGAGTGAGCAATGTGTGTCCACAGAAAGCCGCACTTACGGTTAGCAGAGGTGACTGGGATAGAGTGTTAACCCAATATTTGTTCCACAAGACTTCCAGTAGCTGGGTATCAAGGACAGACTTGAAGTGGGATATCTCGAGCGAGTAGTATCTATTCAGCGAATGCGGCGGAGTGAGTGGAACATGTCGTGTCGATAGCCAGGACTTACTGCTTTGCGTGGACACCAAAGTCCTCGACCTTGTTGAGCGGGATCGTCTGGTACTGAGAGGGGCCCTCGTCGGGCGCTTTGTAGTCTTTGGGATAGGTACGGAAGGCGCCGATCTCGACCTTGCCAGCCGACATGGTACGGTTCGGGTCAATCTATTGAAGAAAGATCAGAAATAAGGAGCTGTGAAATTCTGTCACACTCACCACCACTGCGACCCAGGGCTCCTGATATTGCTGGTTGAGCATCTGTGTGTTGACGTCAATGCCAGACAGCCAGCAGCCATAGCCCGGGTGTGAATGGTACCAGCCGATCGCATTCTCGAGTCGGCCGACTTCCTTGGCCTTTTCCATGTACTGAACCATATACTCGTACGCCTCGCTTTGGGCATTTACGCGTGTTTCGGTGCCTTCGACGGGGAGTGCAAACGCATCCATGATAATCATTGTATCGTCGTGCACCTTGCCCTGCATCAGGCCCATAACCTCAATGTTGCCACCCGATCGCGCATGCATAACCTATAAACAAGTGGCACAAGCGTCTACATATGAGTCAAAGGGATCTCAAGTGACGGAAGCTAGAGCCATGCCATTTTGATGAGAGCGATGGCCGAGATCTTGACATGCTTGTAATGATTGGGGCTGCAGAGTCATTATGAGTGAGGTTCGAACGAAGAAGAAGCGTGTCAGAGTGGATTACTTTTGCTTCCAGGGCTGCTGTGCGATAGCGGCTTTACTCTTGTCTGCGTCGTAGTAGTAGATCTGGTCCTGAGAAGGATCGACCGTAGTAATGTTGTTCTCGAGCTCCCAATTCTTCCGTGCTGCTTCCTCCATAGTTCGTAGGTTTGTGCGTGCGTATCCAGCGGAAAGGACGGAGGGGCGAGAGAAGGACGTGTTCTGCGTGTGTGTGTGTGTGTGTGTGTGTGTGTGTGTGTGTGATTGGAGCTCCGGCTCACCTTGCTATGCCGCTGGGTCCCGTTTCCCTTTTATCATTATTATCTCTGACGCGATGCGTATATTGACATGGAACATTAATGGACTTGCTACAACACTGCAGTACTATCCTTGGTCACAAACCAAGTCGTATAAAGTAACACAAACGCTGAATAGAACGATCTCAACGGCGATCTCATACTACGATCCCCACTTAGACCCTTCTCGACACGCTCGACGCGGACATTATCTGGCAAGCGCACAACGCGAATGGCTCGACTTGATCTTATGTCTTATTAGTCTCCAGGAGATTAAGACGCAACGGTCGAAAATGACGCGCGACATGGCGCGTGTACCGGGTTATGACGGCTATTTTTCGTTTGCCAAGACCAAACACGGCTACTCGGGCGTGGCTGTCTATGTCAAACAGCCACTCGTGCCAAAGTGGACGGAAGAAGGCATTACCGGCAAAGGGCAGAAGATACACGACGATCCCGAGCTACTGTCGTTCCTCGAAGGCCTTTCCACTGACCCAAGCGCGCTGGATGCCGAGGGCCGCTGCATCATCATGGACTTCTCTGCTTTTATTCTCTTCAATATCTACTTTCCCAACGACGCCGGTGAAGCACGGCGCGATTACAAGATGGACTACCATCACACGGTGCGGAAGCGAATCGACGACTATCTGAAACAAGGGCGCCAGGTTGTCCTCGTCGGTGATATCAACGCCGTGCACGAGGAGATCGACCACTGCGACCCGAAACAAAGCTTAAAAGAGCATCGTATCACGGACTTCAAGGATCTGCCCCATCGACGTTGGGTAGATGAGATCATAACTCCCAAGGGTCCCCTTGTCGATCTCTGCCGTGCTTATCATCCTGACCGGAAGGGCATGTTTACTTGTAAGTCCTGCATATATATTTCTATCGTCCTCGCTAGAATAGCGTATCCATCTTGTTCCTGACTTATGGGGTAGGTTGGAACACGAAACTTAATTGTCGGTAAGGTTTCCATCCCGTTCTACTTTCTTTAATGGCTGCACTGCATGACATAGTCATCATTTTTTCTTTTCCTTTCTGGCCTTTTTAGCCCGGCCAATTTCGGTAGGTGAACGTTAAGGAAAGGAACGTGCTAAGACTACTCTAAATGGATGTTCACACACACACCCTGGCTCCTATTCCTTTTCTTTTTTTCTTAATCAGGCACCCGGATCGACTACGTCCTCGCATCGGAAGGCCTGAAACCTTGGTTCAACCATGCCGATATTCTACCAGACATCATGGGTTCCGATCACTGTCCGGCATATGCCGATTTTTATGACGAACTGCCCCAACAAGGGCGACTGGCGGATTACATGAAACCAGCCACGGTTGAACCCTCAGCCATTTTGGCCAGTAACTTTGATGAGTTTTCAGATAAGCAAAAAAAGTTGTCTTCGTGGTTTTCTGCCAAAACGTCCACGACCAAGCCATCCACAGCTGCAATAACAACGAGTAGTCCTGCCACATCGTCATCTTTGTCCGCCACCACCACTACCACCACTACCACCACTACGACTACGACTACTAATGCTACTACAGCTACTATCGACGCCAGCAAGCCGAACGCAGCGCAGCCGGCAATATCCAAGACGAACCTAACGGGCAAGCGATCTTCGTCACCAGCGTCATCCTCATCGTCGTCGACGACTACGAAACGGAAGAAAAGCGCCACACCCACCCTGTCGAGCTTTTTCACTCGCGCTGAGTCTCCTTCGCCTGCGAAACAACAGGAAGAGTGGGATAATGACCCGCAGATAATACAGCAACAGATAGAGGCTTTCGAAGCGATAGCCGTGCCGCCTGAAAAAAAGGAAAAGACTCGTCAGCATTGGTCTACATTATTCAAACCCAAACCGGTACCTTGTTGCACGGTACATAAGGAACCTGGCAAAGAGCAGACAGTGACGAAAAAAGGACCGAATCAGGGACGGCATTTCTATGTATGCTCAAGGCAAGTGGCGTTTCTTTTCCTTATTGTTCTCTCTCTCTCGCTACTAGTGAGTGCTCATTGCTATGTATCATAGGCCTATGGGGCCCCAAGACGATCCCAGTGGTGAATTTCGCTGCAACTTCTTTCAATGGAAACATTAAAGCAAGCAAAGACTAGTCTCAAAAGATGTCTATGGAAACGTTTTATAATGGCGGTGTTGGGGGAATTGCATGAATGTCTATGAAGAAGCGTATGCGCATCGCTTTAAGTATTTCTATGTCACGTGAAAGGAATTGCATAGAACAAGACGAAAATTCAGAAATCACAAAGTTTGAGGGGGGGGGTATCTTAGCAGCATTCCTCGAGGGCAAAGCAGAGACAGAGGGCAGCCAAGCTGTAAGACACAGTTAAAAACATGAAGAGAGAAGTATATATATATATTCAATATATATGACTCACCAGCCCCAGCAGCAGGCGTCGTTTGAACGGGATGGAGTCTGGTGGATGACGACGGTTTGTGGAGGAGGCGTAGGTTGATAATAATATACTACAAGTAGTTCAACGTGAGTATGCCCAGAATACCCGCAGGTGGAATATCAATAGCACCCATACCATTTATAGAGGAGGGTTGGCGAAAGGAATAGGAAGAGGAAGAGGATTCAGCTGCTGCTGCAGCTAGTGTCGTATGGCAATTGTATGAAGTGGGCTGATATGCAGGAGGAGGAGGCGAAGTCAAGTATGGCTCCGTGTCTTGGTGATGGTCATTATAGCATGGAGGCGGTGGTAACACCGGCGCTGAAGTTGGCCGTGATTTCTTCTGATCCCATTCCATCGCATGTAAATGACGGCTTCGTCTTTTCACATGCACGGCTCAACAAGACAACAGTAGTAATATAAGCAAATAAAAGGCTAATTATAAAGGAAACAGAAAAAAAAAAAAGGGAAGGCGGACTCTTTCACGAACTCAGGCAATCAAATGCCACCATCGTTCAGTTCCTTTTTTTGGGGTTTGTGCCTTTGTTCCTTATTCTCGTGGCCTGAATTGATTTTTTTCTTTTACCGCTCAGATGCTCCATCTTCTATTTACATTCATCTGTTTGTTTGTCCATCGTAGAAAAATGATTGATAAGAAGGTGTAAATGTAAATTGGCGCATAGTCTTCTTATATCTGTGATATGTCAATAACTGGAGAGAAGACGAAAGGGAGATCGACGGTCTACCGCGTGCGACTTTCCAAACAGAGGAGCGGGAAAAGAAAAAGCGCGGCGACGAACGAGTCGCCGGATGCATGCACAGACGATGTATAAAGCACGGGATGCCACGCGACAAGGAGTGTTATCGGCGGGGCAGGGATAAACATTTATGCATTCTCCTTTTTATACAGAAGTCTCCTTCTGAAAGCAGTATTATAAAGCATTTTGCCAGAGTCGAATACGTCGTGCTGATGCATAGACAAGAGGGCGTATCAATTTTTTAGAAGGAGCTATTTACATTCATAGCATGACCCAAGTGATCTGTGCTACATGGATATGATGGCAGGCCTACCGAAGTCATGGCAGGTAGTTCCGCATACGTGTGTGCAGCTGGTGTTTGTGTTTGATGGACTGAGCAGGTGATATGAACAAATATTATTAGGGTGGATCCAACAATTAAGATGCCTAATGCATGGCAAAGCAGGGCGCGTCTGTTTCTGGTACATTGAGCTCGTAAATCTTGGAAAGACGATAGTTCCACTCGGCCTCTTCAGCAGATGTCCTCTCTTGGGCAGGTGTATTGGTCATCAACAAGAAAGGGTTCCAGAGAGGCAGGATGTACCGCGCATACCAATAGTGGAAAGCGTCGTATCCCACCTTGACACGGGGGTTGATAAATATACGGGTATAATGTAGCTGGCGGAAATCGACAAAGACGAGACAGCACTCGGACGCCTCGAGAGGTGCAGAGTCATCATTCGGCACCAGCGGCCGGAAGGAGACGTGGCCCTACATAAAGTTCTAAGAGTCCACCTTCGTATGATGAGCCTATGTACGTACTTGGAGGAAGGGTGCAGAGTTCAGGGCAACCATGCCGTTCCAGCAACTGAACACAGGTACGGGATCACCTGCCCTTAATAGCTTGCGACTACCCGGATCTTCAAAGTACGGATAGTTACCCGACCCGACCGGTTTGCCTGTTATTTCGCGCGTGGCAAAGACATCATAGAACTGGCCAAAGAAGTCCATGGCGCACGCAGCGTCGTATTTTCCTCCCTTGGTGTTGAGCAGCGTGATCGCGTCTGACAGGTCGTATACCACGTCATTGAGGAACAAGATTTTTTCGTAGTCTGCGGTGAGAGGCGCCAGCGCCTCATTCCGGAACTTGGCCAAGTTGGTCATGCGCCCAAGCGAGCGATCGAATCCTGTCCCATGCGTTACAATCGTGTGTCGAATACCAGCAGCTTCGAGCTTTTCCTTCCAGAGCTCTAGCATCTGAGGCGTCTCATCTCTGCTGCCTATAGCAATAGAATGAGCAATCAGCTTCTCTTCAATTTCTGAAGGGTGCCCGTTCAAACTTACCGCTCTCATATACTGAAATATACGCACGATCGGTGCCCACCCAATGAGCTACACGCTCAGCCTGGGTCATCCAGTGTTCCAGAATTTCCTGGTTGTTGTGCAGATTGGCAGCGATAAAGAGAGAGGGCCGGTAGGTGCCATCGTCAGAAAGCCTATTGCTGTTTGTTGGCACGTGCATACGACACATTTTCTCGGTAACCGTTACCCTGATACGGGCGGTGCAAACAGGCTTCGTTGGATATAGAGAGGAAAGCAAAGTAGGAGCACCGTACTGCATAGCAGAATAAATGCTAGCAGCTGAAGCCTCCGTGTACGCATCCACATGCTGGAAAACAGGTATAAGCAACGAAGAAAAGAGAGACCTGCATGGTGACACGCACCCGAATCAAAAAAGGAAGAGGGCGTTTCCCATCCAATGAGAAGCCCATCTTGCCCTTTTTTCCCTCTCGTTTGACGTTTCGTACAAAGTATATCTGCAATCCGGATGGTTTGATCTGGCAGACTATATTTCGTTCTTTTTCATTTGGTGGGCGCTCTATAGAAAGTTTGTCATCGGCCTTCAAACTCGGTAGTGACCTAACAGTACAAACGTAAAACCGTAAATGCGGGGCCTGTCATAAAAATTGATACCAAAAAGTACCCCACCTAGCACTTATGACGAAATGGATTCTCTACATCATAGATCTCAAGGTCTTTCTATGAACTTAATTATGATCAGCGACTCATCGCTGAAAGGCAGCCGCCTTCCCTTCATGAGCTTGTGAACGACACACGGATATGATGAAATAAGTACTATTTCTATTAAAGACCATATACGGGGATCCAACGAGTAGCTACATGGAAAACGAGCCCATGATATTCAAACTACACTACGCATATGATGGATTGCGTGCATTTAATCCCAGCGGTGGTGACGGTAGTAGCGGTGGCTGGACTCGCCCTTGGTGGACTGCTTCTGCGAGTTGTCGTTCAGGAGACCCTTGGCAAGGACATTGTTCAACTGTTAAGCGAAATAAATAAAGAGAAGTCAGCCACCCGCAAACACTATAGTTGCATAGATATCAGTCACGATCACTTACCAGACCGCTGGTGTCACCAATGGCGGTGTTGTCACCCTCGAAGGAAGAGTCGGCGAAAGCAACGGTGGCGAAGAGCGCGAAGAGAGCGAAGAACTGAGTGAGCTGCATTGTTATTGATTTGATAGTTGTTGATTGATACCAAAAAATCGTTGACATGATGCCCTCTTATATATCATTCGTCTCCCACCCCATCATTCCAACCGTCCCTCCCTTCAACGATATTCATAAATCTATAGACAGATATTTCTTTACATCTCTGCCATCGCATGCAGCCGACACTTGGTGCCATGCAGAAGCCACGCGTAACGAAAGGGGTGGCAAGCATATTTTGTTGTGGTCCCCCTTTTTCGTCACGCGTCGGAAGAGGGTTAATGTAAAAATTTGAACCCCACACATGCTCATTATGCCGAGCATCGCACTTTATAGTAAGATGTTCATATTGACACGAGGGATATATGTTCTGATATACAGCTTGCAGACGTGCCGAGCACGTAATACTCTACAGAAGATTGTGTGCTATGCTGATCACTGCTGCTGACTTGTCGGTAGGGGATTGATTAAAAATATCGTGCCTCGTATCACAAACAAATACCTCGTTTATGAAAAAGCACCAGCGGCATTTATCTGCAGTGTATGTATACGTTCGAAGAGTCTATGAAAAAAAAATATGTTTATCGCGACCTACATCTCTGTAAGTCTCTTTCCTTTTTTGTCTCCGTAACAACAGCATACTGTACGAACGCAGATAATCCATAATCCGTTTTCATTAAGTCAAATTTTATGCATACTCAATTCTATTTAAGTACCAAATCAAGTTAAAAAAACGCATTATTGGTATAAACGCGGGGATGGTTACGAGTATGGAAGACGAAAGTACAGTTATATTAAAATATGGACTCGCAAGAGGACACGCGCGGTTTCACGCGCTAGTGCTCCGCGCATATCATGCAAGCTCAAGCAAAGATTGTATTTCATTGGTTATCTTGTGAAAAAGCGATTACTCGCATACCAGGCCAGTGAAAACGTACTGTGCAGTCAGTAGGTCGAGTGTAGATTTGAGATTACCGCGCATACACCTCTGTGAAATGTAGATGACATTGTGGGAAAGGTAGGTACCATAAGGTAGGTGCCACAATGGCACTGGGGAAATTTGCTTCCTAACTCTGCTGTAATTAAAGATCACTGTTCTGCCAGAGCGAAGATTATGACTGCCGACAAAACTCTTGCTGGTGCGCAAAAATCATTGAGAATTTGATTGTACCGATCGTTTATTTCATGCTGAAACGATGCCCTCCGAGAGCACAGCATTCCAAGAAAAACGTATTACAGCTTTTCTGGCATATAGCCCATATTTTTGATAAGAAAGACTACGTGTACGATGACGAACCTCGTCGATTTGTTATCGCCTACAGTAACTTCTCTTTTGTTGGTGGTTCGTGTTTAAATTGCAATAAAGAGCTGCAAGTAGCTCATACCTATAGACAAAAGGCTTAAATACTTTCAGAAGTTTTTGTGCAAGCATAAGTATAATGCGCTTCGACTTGTTTTACTATATCATGCAAGAAACATCAATACGACAGGGTATCCCAGACGATCTGTCATGATGCTCGATTATCGCCCCGATACCTAGAACATCGCGCCCAATGCACGCGTGCAAAAGGCCGACTTTTTTTAGACACACACAGGACATGTAAGAGCATTTTATGATTATGGTAAGGTGTTTTATGCGCATACTAAAAAAAGATCCAGCTTCTTTTTATTTATCGTTTACCCTAGATTGATTACTCATGACCGCCTACCAACCAATTGAAATGGTAGTCCGTTGCTCGAGAACCTGCAACCAATGATGCGTCTCACTGATAAAGCATTTCTTCACCTTCAGGCAGCAAGTATACCATCACAGCGACTTTGGGTGTGAGTGTGAAATAGAAGAGAAGTGATAAGGAGAAGAAGCGACAAAAGACGTAGACTTTGCAATAAGTTCCACAACACTTTCACTACCGGGCTCTATTGTGCCTAAAATAACTTCGCGTAGCGCGTCTTATTCATGTTTGCAAGCATAAGGACGGCCTGTACAGATAAAGTGTAAGTAGCATACAGCATGCTGTTCGGCAGGTATTTTGTATAGAATCTTGTCCCGTTTCAAGCGATCCATAGCAATTTTCATGGCATGCAAAATCTGGAGACGATGTGATCCGTGCTTTTACTAACACTAGTTTGAAGTACACGGACTGCTGCTCCAATGACACTAGTTTTTTCGTCATTGATTATCATCCAATATCCCAGCGCACGATATAACAAGCACGTATATTTTCTTTTCCAGTTTGTATTTGGTATGTGTAGCGACTGTCATTTATTTTTTTCTGGAAAGAGCTCTTGAAAGACAAGTGGTCAGAAAAGCTCCGTTTCGCTATAATCTGTCGAGTACTAACAACGGACCATTCGACACAAGTACCTGAATATGGGCCGTAGAAAGACTTTTCTTTTTCTTCCTCATGTCGGTGGTCAGTATACTGGGACATTTATGTAGTTCCGTAATGAAAACTAAATTCAGATAGTAGTAGTTATATGCATAGGTATAATCAGATCATGTATGTGGCTTAAGACCAATCTGATGCCGAGTGCGTTGTTTATAGTGTCAAGAAAGGAGGCAAGAGAGGAGCAGCACGGATTTTCTCGCTAAGCACGGTAAACTGATAATCCTATTACTTCAACGAGGAAAAAGCTGACGAGAGTTTTGATATAGTATTTCTTTTTTCTTTGATATATAGCCGCGCAGCCGCTTGGCAGATTGAGGTAAGATAAAGGATATAGAAGGTTGAAGAAAGGTCTGGAAGATAGGATATGTTTATTGAATGGCTACAGGGCGACGCGACCACTGCTGCGTGGACTCGTCGAAAGCATACCATCTCCGGGTGGGCTCTTTATGACTGCGGAAGAAGCCCATGATCTCGTTGAGACCATAGATCTCGTTTTGCAGCAGCTGTTCTTCCCTGACATCCGACTTGACAACGCGCTCCGGACCAGATGCAGCCAGCTGCGGAATGCGCGTTTCGAGCGAGGGTGCCAAAAAAATAGGAATTGAGTATCTCTCCTTGGTAGGGTGGCTCAAGACACGATGGGTGGTGGCCACAAACGTGCGCCGAGTCAGGCGCTCAAATATTTCACCAATGTTGACCACAAATGTATCCGGAATCGGCTGCACGTCGATCCACTCACCCTGCAGGGTCTGGACTTGCAGTCCTCCAACGGGGTCTTGCAATAGCAGAGCCAGGAAGCCATAGTCTTTGTGAGGACCAACTCCCAAGCTGTCCTGGGCGTCTGTGGGTGGGTAACGAGCCAACTTCATGCGCAGACTGTACTTGTCCTTGTCAAACATCTTCATGAAGGCGGCTTCATCGAGTTCGGGGACACACGAGGCCATGGCACGGAGAAGCACCAAGCTAACGTCGGTCATGGATTGCATCAGATGGAGGACGGTTTCCTGGAAATGAGCCGGATGTTCTGGCCACTGGTTGGGCCCTCGCATATGGATATAGAATGGGTTGCCTTCAACGGGCTCGGCTGGCATTTCGCGACCTAGGTCAATTTGTTCCCTGTCTATTTGTCAGCACGATCAAGCGAAAAAAAAAAAATTTGACTTGATTACCGATAGTCTTGCTTGTAGTTGGTCGTCTCGGCACCCAGTCGGCTGTATCCACGGAAATGAGGCGAGTTTTTCATTTCAATTTTCAGCTTCTCCTCGACAGGCAGAGCAAAGAAGGATTGGATCGCCTTGAAAGCAGCTTCCTGCGTTGCTAAAGGAATGCCGTGATTTTTGATGTAAAAGAAACCGATATTGTGCATCGTATCGTAAAGCTGCTTCAGAAATGCATCGGTGGATGCCTTGCCTTCGGGGTCCTCCGGCCTGTATTGCGAGAAGTCAAGGATAGGAACAGTGGTGGACATCTGGGACGCAGAAAATGGACAAAAAGAAAGTAAACAGTGGAGAGTGGGAAAAACGCGGTCGCATTAAATCATTTTCGCAGGGGATGGTGCAACTGGTTGCGAGCGATGGTGCAACCTGACAGCATATTCGCATGATTGGGTGAGCCATATGTAACAGACATATCGAATGATATGATTCTTGTGTGTATGTATACGTAGTATATTAAAGAGAGAGAATAGAGTACTGTTATGTCAGACAAGAATATACAAATGCTTATTTAGGCAGCCGGGGTGGGAGACGGCGAAGGAATGTTCGAAATGGTAATTGTGGAGGGATCGGGAAATGTGTCATGCGGAACGAACTGTACTTGGAAAGTGTGCTGGAATGTCGGTCGCTCTGGGTCGGTCATGACGCCAAAAATATAGGGCTTTTCTGTCTTGTGCCCATTGCTAATGCATCGGATATGTGATCCTTGGATTACCTGCTCCAAGTGACCCTGTGAAAAAGAAAACATGAGAATGATATCTCACTTATACAATACTGTCTAAACTTACAGTAACCACGTTACGAACTTCGATAAATGACGAGTCGAACGCAATCGCATACGGATACGCAAAGGCAAAGCTCTCGGGCGAACCCTCCCACTCGATCAAAAAGTTGGGACACATCCGGTTGCCTTTGCCATCAATGTAGAAGCCGTACTCTATGAATTCATGTTTAGAGAACATACGCATTCCTCGTTCCTTCCTTTTTCTTACCGTCGTAGCAAACAAAATGGTCTCCCAAAGGTATACGAAAGACTGAAATATGCTTGACAGGCGGCCGTAGATTGAGGCTGGACTCGTCTTTTTCGCTGTCCGTGACAAACGCAAGGCTTTTGTCATTTGGATTCAGCATTTCTAAATACATCCTGTGTTAGCCATCATTTTAGGCGCTTCATGCCGCTGTCCACTTACGTTGAGGTTTGTCCGTCCGCATATCAACCATCATGACACCCCGCGGGCAGGTGATCAGCATCTGGGTGCGCGACAGCTCAATGGCCCAGGCCTCGCTCGGGATGTAGCAGTCCTTGTACCGCCGAAGGTGCACATCACTTGACGGCATGCGGACAAACTTGCTCAGCAAACGTTTGTTTTTGTGTTCCTGCGGCTTTGAAGGCTCGTACAGCGTGATGGTCGATGTCAGTGGCGAGACCTTGGGGACGCACACAAGTGTGCGCTGCAGACATTGGCCGACGTGGAAGTAGGGGACGTGCGTTTGCAGCTTGCGACCTGGCGGCTGCTCCTCGGGTTTGCCATTGACAACCACCAAGTCGTATTCCCACAAGATCCGGTCGGCCAGCACGAGAAGGAGTTGCGCCGACTCGAGCACTTGCACTTGCGTGACCCGCGGAAGGTCCAAGACCTTGTGCGGTTTGCTTGACTCGCCGATATGTCCCACAAACACACCCGAGTTTGTGGCGAGGACATATTGTTGTCCTTGATCTGTCACTTACCGTGAGAAAGTCTGGATCCATTCCCTTGGTTTTACTTACTGAATGTCACAATGTGGTTGACCTTGTCTTCCAAGAGGAACCGGCCGTTTTGGATGGCGGGCACGAGCCGGATGACAGGCGCGCGTTGGGCTTTGATCATCTGCTGCTTTTCGATTTGGTCCACAAGCGGCTTGACCATGGGCATCGCCGATGCAAACAATGTGAACTTGCCAAAACCCCGTCGCCCGAGATACTCAAATGTCACAGGATAAGCGACTTTGTCTGTATCCAAGATACCGTCCTGCGGCACATCCGTGATCGTGACCGTGGCTGCCCGTTTGAGCTCCCGACGAGGAGCAGGCCGTGGCATTTGAAGTGAGGCGCGGGGCGTGCTGTTGGAGAGATGTGGCAGAATCGAGCTCGACCGGCGTGGGCGTGTATTGTGCGGTGGCGGGATGGTAACCTTAAGGAGCTCGAGCGGGATCGGCCTTCGTTTGACCACATAGGTCTCACGGCGGTGCAAGTACTTAATCTTCGTGACGACTAGGCAGTGGTCAAAGAGCAGCAGCAAATACTCAGTCGAGTCCATATGGGCCGTCTTGCGCAGCACGATCTGCTTCAGAACCTGTCTGCCGTCCTCCATGAGCTTCAAGTCTTTTTCGTCTGCCTTGTGCTTGAACACCAGATTGTTGTGGATACGCTCCAGGTCAAAACGGTTCTTGGCCTTGCCGTTTTCTGCATTCACGCGGGTCAGGAACTGTCGAATGATTTCGGTTGCGCGCGGGATGTTCTGGCGGTCAGGGTGATCCTCGGCGGTGTATTTGTGAATGGCGTCGAGAATGAGGGTGTAGCGGCCAAGCCGGGCCGTTGGCTTGCTCAGGTAGCCGTCGAGTTCTAGGCGATACGAGGATGGATGGCGCTCGGTCTGCTCTGCAAATTGCGCAAATTTCCGGTTCTGCTGGCGCTCCGTGTCGAGGGCGTATCTGGCCTCGTGCTGCCGTGCGCCATATTGAATGAATGGTTCGAGCTGTACCACAAAGTCGAGCACAATGTCACCAATTTCGTAGACTACCGGGTGCTGCTTTTGTCGAGCGCGGAGTGCGAGCAAGAGTTGGCGGCTGATGCTGTGGATAGCCATGATGTTGCTAAACACGGTGCGTATGAAGGCATCGCGACGGTGGGCGGGCAGAATATCCCGCAACTCGAGCGGCTTGATCCACATCTACATGGTATTTGTGTTATCCCCTTGTAAAGACAGCTGGAAGACACCAGGCACACTTACCTCACGGACGTATTCGAGGTCTTTAACGAAATTATCCTCGGTATAGATAAGCTCGAATATGGTTTCCTGGCGCTTGCGCTCAGCATGGGAGACCGACGTGGCAATCTGTGCTGGCACCACCTCAGACCAGAGTTGCTGTGATTTTTGACGTAAATAAGCGTGGGTGGTGGACCGTGCGAGGCGCACATCCAAGCTACTGCGTTCGCTCTGCTCCTGTTCCTGTTGTCTGCGGAGTCGCTAGAACTTGGGTGAGTCCCGCATGCACGTGCTGCAGGAAGCATCAGGCTTGTCCTACATACCTCTCTTTTTGGACACGAGTAACTGTAGCATGGGTTCTTGTCGATGCAAGTGGGAACGTAGCAATATGTCAGCTCGGTGAATACGCCGTTCGGTAGGAGGTCGCTTTCGTCGCGTTCAGTGTGGGTCGATGGGGTGCCTATCGCACCAACCGAGGAGGGCGGGATATGCTGCAATTCATCGCCGTCGTCATCGTCGTCGCTGGCAGCTGTGCTCGTGGTTGTCATTGTGCCAGCCGAGATATACGTGTCCGCGCTGCTACTGCTGGTACTGCTGTGCGTGCCATGGATGTAATAGGCGGGACGCACACGATCGTCATGGAACTGATAAATCTCGCTGGCCGAGTCGACGAGTCGGTTCTCATAATTGACATCATGAAAAAATCGCTGTGCACCCAACGCTATTCCCAGACGGAGAGCTACGTCCCGCCCGTCCGGCATGGCAATGATACTCGTCAGTTTATCCTGTATTTGGTTTAGAGGAGAACAACCCTATGTCGGTCTGTTGTCATTCTTACCACAGCGTCCTTGCCGTCAAAGACATTTTTGAACTCGATGCCACGCTTGATACGGTCGGTCAGCACCATGCGTTGGCGCAGTTCTTGTGCTATTGACGACAAAAAGGCTGCGTACACGTGCCGCTGTTTCGGCTCATCTGCAGCGTAAAGCGATAACCGCGACCTAGTCGCTGTGGATGTATGACCGGGCTGCGATAAGCCATTCTGTATATTTCTCGAAGGACGGCGAGTTTGCTGGGTCGGGTGCGAAAAAGCGGTCGTTGTGGCCGTTGTGGAAGCATGCCTGTGCGCTGGCGGGGCGGGTGCTGCTGCGCTCGAAGACAGTTTGGGGTTGTTATTATGGTTACTACTGTTTGACCATCGCGAGGAATGTCGGCGCAAGAGCTGCGGAGCGGTGCTCAGCCAGTTGAGGCTCGGTTTCCGTTCGAGTGGTTTCCTGTTCACAGTGGGTCGTCGCTGTGGTGATGGCTGCTGTCCGTGTTGCTGGGCAGCATGGGCCGGTGGTCGAGGTGGGCTCAATGTCGAACGCATGAGGGGCCGAATGGAGAAGTAAAAAAGCGGATAAAGTACAGCGCTTCTCTCTCACTATGTGTGAGTGTGAGTGTGTGTATGTGTATGTGTATGTGTGTGTGCGTCTTAAGAAGTGTCTCGGGTCGGGTGGTGTATTCAGAGAGAGGGGAAGGAAAAGTACACACCAGCCACAGTTGGCACACAACTGAACTCGCGCACTTTATGTCTTATACACACACAAACAATGAGTTCGTGAGGGGTAAAGGGAAAAAGGCAATAATAAGAATAGGAAATGAAGCACGTAGGACGGGAAAGAGCGTAGCTGACTTCTTTGTTGGATGACCTGATGCGGGTCCTACATTTTGTTTTATTTTTAATCAATCGTTTGACGCAATCCATTGTTTCTATACATATCCACTGTCTTATCACGAGCCAAGTGGCCTTCCCTTACCGAAATATGTATGACAGCCTTGCTCCACGAAGTCTATCCAAAGTCTTCTCGTCCACCACACGGTATAATCCTTCTTTAACCCCTTGACAACACCACCCGCGCTTTTAAGCTCAATATTAATACCTGCATCTTGGCCGGAGACACAAACTTGTCTTTTCGGGCTGCACAGATCCAAAAGGAAATCTGTGTAATCTTGTATCTTCTACCAGCCCCTAGAAAACTGTGACCCGCTGGAGCTTGCATAGCCATATCGAAAAAGATAGCCGGCTAATGCGCATGTGTTTTCAATTACGAAAAACGCGAGGCAAGGCTGAAACTAGGCAGGTACAGAGCGACATGGGACAGCGATGACTTCCAATACACATATACAGCCGTAACGCTTTGATACACCTACAGCTGCAGGTGGGCGATTCTTTTGGCTGCTGCGCATCACGCCAGCACCGCATGCGCGTATCGCCCATTAATCTAAATATCATGCTCAGTACCTCTACTACGCAATTATTTACCCGAAAGTGTTGCTGGGCGTTGCACTGGATGATTCCTGAGCATTACCCTCGGGCAACCCTATTGCATAAAGATAAAGCTGTTATAGCTCATACGTTGACATGTGCATAACGGCATGTTGGTCATTCCCAAAAGTTAGCACTGTCTACCCAAGAGTTCGACGAGGCGAACACACGGCTTCCTCAGCGTTAGATCAGTGTTTTTGATAAATGAACTAGCCTGGTAGACAGCGAATGCGTCATGAAACAAGAAAAAACTGCTCATTTATAACAATGATAGCCATCATTACTGCTCCTTCTCTTCCTTTTCGTCCTTCTCCTTCTCGTCGTCATCGCCGTACTCTTTGAGCAACCGGTTCATTTCTTCAAGAACGTCACCGCCCTCGTCGTCGTCGTCGTCGTCGTCGTCGTCGTCGTCGTCGTCGTCATCATCGTGTTCGCTGTTCTCACCGTCCACTTCGGATAAGCCTTCCGGTTCTGTCTCTGTCGCTGGCTCTGATATACTTTCTTTATGTTCATCCCGTACATATGTCTCTTTGATCTTAGTCTCCTCTTCCTCTGCCGCGCGATCTGGTGTGGATGTGTCAAGGTCTGGCGAGGGGCTAGGTATGTTGGAAACCGATCCCACATCAGAAATGGAGGAAACGACGGATGCCTTGGAGGAAACCACAGATGCCTTGGAGGAAGCGGGAGACATGACACGGGTACGCGCCTGCCTCTCTTTGTTGTTGGCCAGCTTGACGCCCGTTGCAAACAGACTATCAAAGATTTCGCGGCCCAGGCTGCGCTGCTTGTCGACTGCCTTCTCGATGAGCTGAAATGAGTCGCGGAAGCGGTACTCAAAGAAGCTTTCCAAGACCTCATCGGCTAACACGAGCATTCTGTCATAACGTTGTGTGAGACCTGTGTGTCCATCACGCTACCGCGTGCCTTCTCTTCTTTTACCTTAGAGAGGCCATGGACAAATATTTGTCGTCCGAGTTTGGTTCCTTGGGCTCAGAGTACTCAAAGGCATTACGCAGAAAAGATGAGACTGAGTTCAAGTGCTCTTCGTCACTGGTCTTCCGGAAGAGCCACAATAAAGTTTCTGAGAACTGCAGCAATTCGTCTTTACTGAGGTAGTTGTCTTGGTCCACATCATGCAGCTTAAAGAAGAGCGTGATCTGTGCATTGTGGTCTCCTTTGAGGATAGGGCCCAAGCCAATGACGGCATCCTAAATCACGATGTGAATTTACACTTGCACATTATTTTCCCCACATTCTTACCTGAAGCGTAATGCTACCCTGACGACTCCTGTCAAACGACTCAAACAACCGGAACATAAAGGTCTTGCCCACTTTGAGCTGTCGTTCCCGGTCAACTTCGTGATCCTCTGCCGACATCTTGGCCCAGCTCGCCAGGCTACCGAGGAAGAGCTCGAATGCGTCATAGTCCATGCGGTCACCTTTCTGCTGCCGTTGTCGGTAGTACAAGATATTATAGAATTTGTCGTACACAATGCCCAACTCCTCCTTATCCAGACCCGCCGTGTCATCAATGTTGCGTACTGTGGAACGCTTGGCAAACGACTCGATGCCGGCGACGACCTTGAGCTGATGGGTTTGTCGCAGTTCGCGCACTTTTTCGTCGCTGATGCCGTTGAACTCGCGGTATGCAACGAGAAGTAGCTCATTGAATTTCTAATGACGAAATATATCAGGAAACGATGGCGCTTGCTGGTGTGGACTTACCGTCAATGTGCGTGCCTTCGGATTATCACTTTCGGGATAAAGTGGTTCATGCAGCGAGTTGAAATAGACTTTGAGCACATTCATAAAGGCACCGTCGTCCGATGTTTGTAGAAGCGCGTCGCCGTTGATTTTCAAAATAGCTGTAACCAGTGTCATTCATAAATCCAACATGTTCATTACGCAACCTAATTCTTACCCAACCTATGATAAATATGTGAGTTGCCCAGTGATGATAAAACCCTGAAGAAAACTTACCCGATCTGGAAAAGCACCTTGGGGCCATCCATAAAGAAACAGTCTAGAACACGGAACGCAAACAGAAGCGGCATCGAATTGATGTACAGGCTCAAGAACCACGGAAGACAGGCGACCGAGAGTTGTATGTCAGTCTTTTTAAAATGGTTGTGCAGCACCGGCATTGTCTTTTCAAGCAGGTGCTCAAAGATGATTTGATCAAGCAGGGCGCCATACATGGATGTGCTATAATAACCTGGCAGCATATCATCGCAGAGGACGCTCAAAGTGAAGAAGGCTTGTTCCTCGCTCATGTATCTAATGTCCAATGTTATTCGAAGGCAGAAGCAGTAAAACGAATACTTGCATAAGGATGGCCGACGTGACGATGTTCATGGCTTGACAATAGCCGAGCTCAGGGTCTTTCCATGCATACGCGCTCAGCACGCGGCGTAGGCTGTCAATGCCCTGCGGTGTTTGATAAGCAGAATACTCTGGCAGCGATCTATTTATCTTCATTAGTAGATAGATAGATACATATACCCTCGTGGCAATTGCTTACCGGTTGAGGTCCTTTTCGATTTCCTCCAAGCTGAGTGAGCTCTTGTCCTTGTTCTCTTCTAGGATACGTGCATACAGGCCTTGGTTCATGAAACGCTGGTGGATCGAGCCCGAACAAGTCTCCCAGATCTCTCCACGCAGTCGATTCGGTAGACCGACGCGCACAAGTCGTGCGAAGCGAGGCGTCTTGACAATCGTTAAATTGCGACCGTACTCTTATATTTGCGTCCCACACATGTCAGAACGGTGATCTTGCCTAGCTTCTTTCTTCCCTTTTCTTTCCCATTTTTCTTACCTTGGAAATATTTCTTCCAAAGTTTCATCTTGCTCTTGTCTTTAAGCTTCTTTGGATCACCCGGAAAGCCGAATACCAGACCCAAACCACCTGTAGACTGATCCATGTCTTCTAATGCCTTGTCTGCCACCACGACCTCGGACGGGCATGTCGCAAGAAACTTTTTGAGTAACTTCATGTATGAGATCTGCTTGCGTAGGTGCGCTGTCAGGCTCGCTGAGAAATCGTCATACTGCTTTTGGGTACTAGCAAACGGAAATAGAAAAGGTTTGGCATCAGCGACCCATTGGCCCACATGACTACCGTCAAAAACTTACACATTCAAACGGAAAAGGATTTGGTGTTGATGCCAGTTGACGATTTTGATGGAAAAGACGTTGGTGTTGTCGTTTAAGCGCTCAACGCGTCGAATTGTGTAGAGCGGTAAGATCGAGTCAAAGTAAACGCCCCGCTCGGTGGCGTTAAAGGTCAGAAAAGCGTCGGACAGGCATAGTCGACCATGATACAGCGTCGTATTGACTTCGCCTTCCTGGTTCAAGGCGGGCGTTTCGACAACTTGCACAGCAGCGACGTTCATCAGGAGTTGCTGAGTGATCGGGAGACGGAAGCGGGCTCGGAAGCGCTCGTCCCGTTTCTGCGCAGCCAAGTCGTTTTTCAAGGGTTGCATGAGTTTGCGCACGTCGGCTGAGGACAAATGCGAAGGCATGCTCTTCTCACTCGCCGCGTCAATGTCGCTGTCGCGTATGTCGATCGAAATGTCGCCCCCTGGCGACTGCTCCAACGCGGTGGATTTCAGTAAGCGTTGCATGGCAAGGCCCGTCAGCTGCACCAGGACGTCGTACACGGCGTCCCGTTTAAATAGGTTGGAGAAAAAGTGCTATGGAAACAGTTAGAAAAACCCAACAGCCTCCGATAAATGCATAATCAATACCTCTGATTTATCCTTCATGACGAGTCGGATGGCATCAGCAAAAACGCCGCGTTTTGATTTCTCTTTGCGAATATCTTGTATGTTTTTCAGCTCGACCAGGAGCTTAGTTTCGTATCCGAGGAGGTAAGAGTAGAAAGCTACATAGTTCTCGCTGATATAAAGCCATCCCTGACTTGTGAATCGGTTGGTATAATAGGCACATGAATAATCTAAAGCAAGTCGATATCAGCCGAACGAGGTATTTCCATCTTAAGACCGGAAAAAAAAGTTACAGTTGACAAGGCGTTCGGTGGCAGGCACGTCAAAGGTCTGGCGAAAACTGCGCGAGGCCGAACGTACTTTTTCGTCGGTGGATATTTCGTCTGTGCCCGCATCTAAATAGACGGAGCGATGTGTTGTCAGCTGAGGTCATCATCCATGCATTTCTATTTCTATTCATACCTCTTCGTGTGACGATGGAGTTGATTTTGGTGGCCACGAATTCCTCCTTCTCAGTCTCATCGAGAACATTAAGGGATGGCGAGAGATTGGCTACAGGGAAAATACATATGGGCGACAGCTCGTTTAGCTAAGACAAGAGCGTACCTTCAATCCAACGCCAGGCAGCGTCGACTTGCTTCTCCGTTGCCCCGACGGCTATTTGCAGACACGAGCCGTTGTTCCGCCGGTAAAGGACGCGATAAGGCGACTGCTTGGTGTCAAGTCTTAAAGTACGACATTAGCTTCACGAGAGGAAGATGAACGCGGAAAGGGATGTTTACACATTTTGCACGGTGCCGAGGACATTCCGCATGAGGGCGTTCTTGCGTACTTTGGTGCGCTGCAGCAAAAAGTGGTCGTTCTCTTTCAGGGACTCCCAGAATGGGCTGATGGACGAGTCGACGTGGGTCGGAAGCGTGAAGGCGTTGAAAGCAGCCTCGCTCACGACGACTGGGCTAGCCATGGAAGTACAATAACGGGGTGGGGTAGAATATAGGGTAGAATATAGTGTAGAGTATAAGAATAGAATAGAATATATGGAGTTGGAAAGCAGGCGAATCAGACTGGGGCTCGTGCTCTTTCCCGTCCTCTCTCTCTCTCTGTGTGTGTATGTATATGGTCCAAGTCACATGGTTTAGCGCCCTCTTCCCTTTTCTAACACACTCAGAAATAAATAGAAAGAAAGGCATCCGTAGCACACCCACCCATGCCCGTAGGGAGTAGCATCACTTGCCAACCTTAATGTTGCTTTCCATGCATGCTATAACTTTATTATCTCTGCGTGTTATATCGATTTCTTGCTGTCACTTCATCCATTCTATTTTGTGCAACTCGAAACAAATCGACAAATCGTTGCATAGAGTACTTCCCTTCAAACCCGACAATGTCTCGTCACTCATCAAATACAAGCACTTTCACTCATGAAATCGCGCAAAACACGTATGTAGATGCTATTATAACAATCATCTCCATGAAACACCATCCACCGTTATCTCCTGCTTAATAGTCATCGACCCAGTGTTGTTTTATGCGTTGTACAGCGTTCGTGCAGCGTTGGTATTGGTGTGCATCCATCGGATATGCTGGATTCGCATATATACTTGCAGCCGTCAGCCCCTCAGACAAGATGCGCAGAAGTTTGATACGCCGAATGACCCTGGCGTGGAAGAAGACCATTCGATGTTTGCTTTTATCATCGACCGTCATAAGTAACGCAATCGGTAAGATTGTTATATAACGTACTGCAAAGAGAGAGTGAGCGTATCTCATGCCTACGTCGATCTATGATGTGGTTGCCCCAATAAGACGTTACTTCAACGGGTATAAACATAGTGCCTATCCAATGGATCCTGTAGCATACAGACAATGGAGACAAATGTGGTCATCTTTCCACACTGATGTCTAACACCAATCACTTTATATCCTACCTAATGGTTCATGCCGAATATATGTATATCACAAGTATTTTCATTTTCCCCTATTTAATGCATCCACTAGAATACATCCACACCAAATAGATAGACATGATGGATAAAAAACAAGCAGGACTTTATTTTGAAATAGATTACTGCTTCTCCTCGACGGTCTGGGCAGCCTTCTCCTCGGCACGGGCCTTCTTGCGCTGGCGCATGGCCTTGTTCTTGGCACGGAGAAGGTCGGCCTGGTCGTTGAGGGCCTTAGCACGCAGCTTCTCAGCCTTGGCACGGTGAATGTACTCCATCAAGTTGCGCTTGTTCTTGAAGCCGTTACCCTTGGCCTTGAGGTAGAGGGTGTGGTACAGGTGCTTGTCGATCTTGCCCTGGTCACGGTACTTGCGCAGGAGACGACGGAGGACACGCATGCGGCGCATCCACAGGACCTGGCGGGACATACGGGCATCGGCAGTACCCTTTCTCTTACCAAGACCCATGTGGCGACCAAGACGCTTAGCGGCGTTGCGCTCACGGACGCGGAAGCGGGAAGCACCGACCTCGGGCTTGCGGATAACAAGACCATCCTTGACAAGCTTGCGGATGTTGGCACCTAGAAGATTATGAAGACACAGAGTTAGTATATTTTGGTCATATCATACATATCATCATGTCATATTGTAGTCCATTGTATTGTCATGTGGCGTATTGCATTATATTGCATTGCATTCACAGTTTATGGGTTACTTACGCGAGTTGGCGTTCGAGATTTCGTTCACCTCGTTGGGATCAAGCCAAATCTTTCGCTTGCCGCAGTTGAGGACTGAGGCGGCCAGACGTTTCTGAATGCGCAAGTTGACCCTATAACCAAGACAACACAGCAGTCAGCAAGCATGTTCTTATTCCGTCCCTTTTCTTCTTTATAACTCTGTTCTCCTCGCTTTGGCTTTGCTTTCCTTTCATTTGCGTTGCTGCCGAGCCACAAGGAATGTTAATGGTAATTTTTTTTTTTTTCGTTAAAAAGGTCCATGAGGTCATCGCAAGAAAACATGGGTGTCAAAAAACGATAGATGACCGGGTGAAATGTCGTCAAACGCAAGTCGACAAAGCAAAGCAGGGTTCGCAGCGAGGAGAACAGAGGATACAAGAGCGGCAACAAGGTATACGATGAACTCACATGGTGGAAGATTTGCTTTGAGGCAAAAAAAGAGGGAGAATTCAAATCTCAGGCGGGATGCCAGCCAAAAAGAAAAAAAAATTTGTTACGTGACGTTTTCAAGCCACCCACTCACTTACTCACCCACCCATTCATTCATCCAATTCTCGCTCCAGGATGGATATACACTTCCTGAGAACTCAATCACAATCCTCTGAAGAATACCGTACATGTTCTATTGTGTAATACCAGGAAATTAGGGACACGATCAATGTGTCTGTAAAGATGACGTTCACTTGATCTATTTTTGCGTGAGAGCACAAATATCATTCTGTCAGAGGATGGCGTGCTTCACTGGTCTCAAGTCTCGAAACCATCCTTTCGTTCGTTCCATTGTATCTATTCTACTTTTTGGCTCACTTCAACGAGCAGTTCTTCCTGAGAAAAAAATTTTTTTACAAAACCCACATAGACGAATACAAATACACGGGCATCGCTCACACTTTGATGTATTGTACATGGGCACGTCGGTTTCAGTAACATAGCTTTATTAAGGATAGGTATGCAACACGCGGTTGAAGCAGTACAGTGATGTTTAGTCAACTATGGGTGTTTCTTTTTATCATTTTTCTTATTATTCAATGGTGAGATGTAACCAGGGCATGAAACTAAGAGAAGTATGGCAAAACTCCTTTAGTGATTAATCTGGCTCTTATTCGTCTGCCCATATACTTTAATACAAAGATCCCGTGCTTCAACAAAACAAATTCGTTGAAGACTGGGTATAGGGGAAACCAAATTAAAGAGAAAACGTTGCTGCTCCCACTTTCGCCACCCTTTTATACAGGCGTCGGGTCCCGAATAGGAGTTTCACGGCAAATACGCGCGGTCGAGCTCCGCCGCTCCATGCGCGCCAGTTTCAACAACCATTAGATGCATGGAAACTTTACAGGAAGTGGCATCAGCAGACGCCTTGGACAGTATAACGGCTTTGCTACTAAGCCAAATAGACTTTCGTATGTGGGTGAATGCATACTCACAGTATTGGATGACTGATAACTCTCGGCATCACATAGCGCTTTGCATGCATTTCTTCTCCAGCAGTATATGAGACTATGCATATAAATATTTTTAATCAGTATTCCAGGTGCTGGCAGCATTCTGCATTTGTTAACTTCTGTCTGTACTACAGAAATGGTAACTTACAGTTATTTCTGAGCCCACTACAGCATGTACTGCATCGACAATTCATGAGGGTGGAATATGCCACACGATAAACACACTTGCAGTCATTTCGCTTGGTTGCCACTGTCACCCGTGTGTCGTTTCCATATAATGTGAGTATAAACGTGTGATATGCTGGTAATTAACCTCCAAGCAGAACTAATCCCTTCCCATGGGCTATTGGTTCAATTTTTTTTGTTGTGAAGAGTGATATTTCAATGGTTATGTACATGCAACGATATGACGATATTCAGGTCAAGTCTATAAATAAATATTCGTTGGGGTCTAATGACTGCTACAGTCGAGGCCGAGGAATCGAAAAGGGAGGCAGGCGTCAAGAGCACTGTCGATCGTGCCTGAACGCCAGATATGAAGGATGACCGGGATAAACTGAAGTCGGGGCATATGGACATAGTTGCAAAGGATATAGGGAATGACGAAGAAATGGGAAGTAAGCACCATCCAGACGATGGCATATAGACGGCCTTGCCAACCCGGCTTGAATAACATGTCACCGACGACAATACCAATAGGCTGAAGTAGAAAGAAGATCATTTGCCAGCCGCCAGCCCGACCACCAAAGTACAGGAGCGGGCCCGAGGAACAGTAAAGAAAATATTCATGCATCAAGCCGGACAAGAAAAAGACACCGAAAACGGGAATTGTACGGCGCAGAAATCCTGGTTGATGGGCCAAGAGATGTCGTAGGGGCCGGTAGGCGAGCCGATAGAAAGCATTATTGTAAAAAGAATGCCAGCGGTTACTCCAATAGTCCCGGAGCGAGGTGGCTTCCCAGGGCGAATTGAAGAAGGGCGGCATGTCCGTAGCCTTTTCAATATAATCCTTGGCAGCCGCTACCCAAGACATCTTGAGCCAGGGGAGGATTTTGTAAAAGATGGCGTAAACAGCAAGGAAGCTGTCGTAGGTGACCTGGAGCTGGAGCTGGAGGTAAATGGAAAAGAGAGCACAGAGGATCAAGCTGAGCAAGATAGACGTCATGTCGACCGACGCGCCTGGTTCGAGGAGGAGCTGTGCACCCATCGCATGCTCAAAAACGCGCACAGTGTGTGTATTGTCGATCCATCCCAGCACAAAGTTCAAGCCGTCAAAGATCAGCATGTGCTTCAAGTAGGCCCTGACGTATGTTTCTGCCGATACGCTGGGCGGTGGTGGCGACGGCTGGCGACTGTCTGCGATCGCCGGGGAGGGTGAAGGTGTGCGAGAGACCGTGCTTGGAGTGCCCGTGGTAGCACTGCTGTTGTTGTAGCTGTTGCTGCTGCTGTTGCTGCTGCTGATCGATGCAGAGGCACCCGTTGCTTGTTGTGGCGGCAAAGGTCGCTTTTCACGCCAATACCAAAGAGTGACGAAATAGGGACGTTTGCGGCGTTCTTCAATTGGCATGCAAAAGATCCAGATGGCCATTTTGAGAGCATTGACCCAAGCATAGACAGCGCTGAGCATCATGCAGAGAAAGGCTTGCTGACCGGCGTAATAGACAGGTACGGCAATATTAAGAATAAAGAAGATAGAGAGAAGAACATCCTGGGATGTGGTTTGGCGTTGGACAGGCCGCGAGGCGAGTGTGAACCCAAGTGAAGGTAAAGCCGTAATTACCACGTAAACAAGGAAATGCATGATAACTTGCTGGTGTGACACATTCACAGACTCTGCGATATTTACGTATGACACAAAACGATCGACTCGATGCCCTTTTTATAGCCTTGTAGTCTGTGCGGCAAGTCAATAATTAGTGCAAACAAGGACAGGCCGATGACGATCGTCCTAGCCAAAGTAAAAAAGCGGGAGTAGCAAAAGATAAAAAAAGAAGTGGAAGGTAAGAAAAAGGGAAAGAGGAAGAGAAGTGGGCCCCCCCTCTTGTCTTTTTTCCCCCGAAACCCCAAAAGTAGGCAGACCGTATGCAGACGTATAAAATGTACTATATAACATACACATTCACCTTTCTGTGCAAACTTTGTCGTCGTCTCCCCCCGCACTCGGAATGTACACCTGATACTTGCACCGCGGTCATTTGATTAGGCGAGCCAAGAAACTCTTGTTAAACACGTCATTCATATCAGCGGCACCCAACGACCGGTTGAAATATTTTGCCATATAAACACCGATAGACCTTGAACTTGTGTTGCAATGGTGTGAACAAGTCCGTCGCGGTTACAGGTGTACTTATCAGTTTTGGATGGTGTTCATTCAGAACGGGATACAGAAATAAGAGCCATTATTTGGCGCTTGGCCCCACAATAAAAGCATGCTGTACACAGTTGGAGCACTTGATTAGTAACGCACTCATTATACCAGCACAAGCGTCTTTTTGCTGTCTGAGGCAAGACTTCCAGAATCCTGCTTTTAGTGGATATCTATGAGTGTTTCGAGAGAAGCCGGTTTTCAGCCTTACTCGAGGCCAACTCCCAGCGGCTCATGTAATTCTACATCAATGTACTAGAAAAGGGTAGGCTTGGTAGCTGGGAGCTATTGTAAACCGGTCCTGAAGATGCCAGCCCGAGCTGCTATATATATTTAGTCTTTGACAGTCTTCGTGTGAGCAGCAGCGGCGATATATTTTTAAGCAGCTTGCACATAATGCAAGGCTCCATATGATTCATCCGGTCTATTTGGTGCCTAGTTGGACAGCCACACTTATATATGATAAGCCCATATATATATACATTCTGACTATCCAGCCATGAGGCATTGAGTGTTGTTTATTAAATAGTTGGGGCGTTCCATATCGACCATAGTATAATGCTGCTGATAAACGGCAATGTTGGCGTTGTAACCTGTCGCCGGTCCGTGTGCGCAACATGTTCATTGATTCGTCCCCTGTTCTCTGCTTAAAATTCCTGCATAATAGAGGACATAGTATGAGTGTTTGCCAGATTACGTACGGACTTGCGCAAATAAAACCTGTCTTGCCTTCCAGGTTCAAAGACAAGCTTCATCATGAAAAAGCTTTTCATTGCGAAGGAAAACTCAGGTAAAAATCCACTATTTCCGCCTTCTGATTGGATGCCACACCTTTCTACGGTCATCCACGCCGCAAAAATTCGGTTGAAATCTTCGAGCTGATTTGGATCAAAGAAAGAAGCGCAGTCACTGAACAAGCTTCCCTTTTTTTCCACAGTTACATACGTCGACGCCATGCCACCAAAGAAGCAGCAACAAAAAGGTGGCGACAAGAAGAAGGCAGGCGGCTCGTCGAAGTCCGTCGAGGACAAGACCTTTGGCATGAAGAATAAGAACAAGTCTGCCAAGGTTCAGCGTTATGTCCAACAAGTCCAGAGCCAAGCCAAACACAATGCAGAGCAGGTCAGAAACATGTCATATGTGTTTGCCGCTCACGTGTCTAACCGAATGTTGGTTTGATTAGGGCAAGTCGACTGTCAAGAAGGACATTGCTTCGAAGAAGGCAGAAGAATTGAAGCGAAAGGAAGAGCTTGCGGAATTGTTCAAACCTGTACAGACTCCTCAGAAAGTACCGTTTGGCGTCAACCCCAAGTCAGTTCTCTGCCAGTACTTCAAGGCTGGTCATTGTGAGAAAGGCGCCAAGTGTAAATTCTCTCACGATGTCAATGCTGGTCGGAAATCAGAAAAGAAGGATGTCTACAGTGATGCTCGAGCAGCTGGTAAGAATAATTGTTTTTTCATCTTATATTCCGTATTTTAACATAGTTGTCAATGCCTAGATACCATGGATAACTGGGATCAAAAGAAATTGGAAGAAGTTGTGAACAGCAAGGCAGGCAAGCAGCCTCCCACCGATATTGTCTGCAAATACTTTTTGGAAGCCATTGAATCGAACAAGTACGGTTGGTTCTGGGAGTGCCCGAATGGCGGTAAGTCATTTTCTTTATAATTCTGTTCGATTGTATTCATCATTTCCATTCATATGTAGGCGTCAACTGTAAATATCGCCATGCTCTTCCGCCTGGATTTGTCCTTAAATCCAAGAACGTAAAGACGGAAGACGACAAGGAAGAGATCTCCTTGGAAGAATTTTTGGATACTGAGGTAAATGGATGGCTAATTGGCAATTGAATGTATGCTGACGACCAATGAAGCGACACAAGCTGGGCTCAAACCTGACCCCAGTGACCCTGGAATCCTTCAACAAATGGAAGCAGAATCGTCAAGACAAGAAGGTTGCGGACGAGAATGCTGCACGCAAGGCGAAGGAAACTCGCATGAAGGCCGGTCGCCAGCAAGGCATGTCTGGCAGAGATCTGTTCGACTTCAACCCCTCGCTTGCCATGGAGGACGAGGACGACGAAGATGCTATCGATTTGTCCATTTACGAGCGCCGCGAAAGCTACGACGACGATGGCAAAGTGGCAGATGGCGTAGCCAATATGTCACTGCAAGAAGCACGAACGGATCAATAAAGTAATCTATATGCCCCATAATTCCCTCCCAAAAAAGTTCAATCTTTTTTTCTTCTAGTTCAGGAACACGCGCGCTATTTTGGACAAAGGCCATAAGCCATGTTTCAAGCCGGGCTTGTAACAGCTGTAAATATTATATGTACGAAATAATTAATTGTGAGTGTGTGGAAGTGCGTGAGAGGGAGGCTAGAGTGCGATTAAGTGAGGCATCGCTTGAAAGTGAGTAAATTCATGAGTGAGTGCGTTGTGGACAGAATATAATATAAAAAGAGGAACCATCAGTCCTCCCAAAGAAGGATTAAAGTTAAGAAGCTTCACACAAGAAATGTGTTGGGGAAGGGTATGCGGGTGATCCTGCCAGACTCGGCGAGGGTGATTAGGTCTTTATAGTACATGCGTATCTCGTCCGACTGGAATAGGTCTTTGTCAACCTAATATCCACAAGCAGAATAAACAAACGGCGATAAGTATACGCGTGCTCGTTCAATGACGTGCAAGATATCGAATACTTTACCTGAGGTCTGCAATGCAACAGGATGTTCTGGGCCTCGGGTGGATTGAGCCGATATCTCCGTAGGAGATAACACAACGCGAAAGCGGCACTCCGGCCACGTCCGGCTGCAGAACATTACACACAACACGTCAATGCCTCCCAAAAAAACAGCAAACCATTCTCCTTTTCTTGCGTGCAAGATTTCTTTACACTCACCTTTACAATGGACATAGACGGTTCCTTTTTGAGACTCGATACTTTCCATAAGAGTGTCGACGCCTATCTCGATGGAAGCGAGATCAGGGATGGTAAAGTCAGTGGTAGGAAGCCTTATTTGGCGTATATGCAGCTCCTTGTAAAGGTCTTTGTAGCCTGGGAACTCTGCACACAGGTTGACAACAACGTTCACGCCCTCACGTGAATGCACCTCTTTGATGTGGGTTGGCGTTGGTAAGGCGCCGAGAAGCACTGTTTCGTCGACTCTGTTCACACGTGAAATGATATTTACGTGGTTGCTTAGCAATCAGATAATTTTCCCGGTTGAAAAATCTCCTTACCGGTTGTACCACTGCCAGCCTGTAAAGCAGCCAAACATACCGACAGCCATCTGCAGAAACGTATGCATGAGCATATGCAGTCGAATAGCAGAAATTGGGGACAGAAAGGAAAAAGAAAAAAGATATACGGAACGAGCAAGGGGCAGGGCGTGTCTTCAGGGCGTGTTTGATTATTGCGTACCTTGTTATAGTAGAGAGACACATAAAATCGGGACCAACCAAGAATGCTGTCGTGTTCTGCTGCCTCACGAAAACTATCGTCCCGAAGATTGGATTTATCGTCCTGTGTGTGCCGTGGGTTTGATTTGAGAGCTTGGCTGATACCGAGTGAAGAGTTTTGTTGGGTGCATGGCGGACGCTCGTCGTCCTCATCGTTGGCGCTCATGAGGTTCAAGGGAAAGAAGTGAGAGACGGAATGAATCAAAAAAGAGAGAAAAGGACTTCCACCTCCGCCTGACCCAGAATCTGGCTGCACTCACCGCTGAACTGCCACCCTGTTATCGAAGCAGCAGTCGTCCCTGCGTACACTAAAATGCAAAAATAAATCGGTCTTCCGAATGGGCTTACAAAATTGCAAGTAATCCACCCTAACTTTATCGATCCTGTTGCTTATATTGTACACAAGTAGCAGTACATACTGTGGACCTCTTGATTCGCCGTTTCAAATCATGCTGATGTGCTTTTGATGGATCAGAATATAGATCACAGCCTACACCCTCCAAACCAAGGGAATGGTTCCAAATTGGGCAAATGATATGTATGAAAGATTGACACACGCATATCTCTGTCAAGAACCTTTCTGGTTCCTTTCTGCTGCCCAGTGACCATTTAACCGTAATCAGTTGACTCCTTCCGGTCAACATCTCTCCTTTTCGTCAGTTCGTTGACTCCCGACCACCATGTTGCTTCAATCACTCGTTGCGAGCGTTTTATTGAACTCGGGTCACGTTGTTGCTTCTCGGCCAGACTCTCTCCGGTTCTTATTTGGATGACTTACTCTTTCGTACTGCACTTTACTTGGGAAAGACAGTTACGACAACCTGCACATAATGTTATTTGAAATTATACAGCTAAAAGGACATCATAAGAACATGTTATAGCACCGTGTCAAGTGTTACATTTGAACACGAATCAATACTTGGCTTCCCATGTAGGGCAGTAAACTATTGAGATGAATATAGAGAGACATAATCCAGGGTATGCTATGATTTTCAATAAACCTGACGTGAAACTAGTTTATACGGGTATAGCTGGCCTAGGATCCTCCTACATTCAGCGCAACATGAAAAAAGCACCGTGATTTGAGACAGACTCAATGAAGAAAGAAGTCATAACGCTCTGAGCTATGTCCTACCCGTCGCTGGCATACTTTATCACCCGTAGATACTAAAGTCTGAAAAAGTCGAGTTCGAACAAAAGATACGTTGATATCCAGCAGTCGAGAAGTACTCGCGTAGCAAAGGGAGTTCACACCAACTCAAGCCTTTTGCAACGCCCGTCCGTGAGACGCTCGCACCCTTTTGTAATATAAAGCACTCCAAGAGCCTGAGGTGCGGATTCGGGTTATTTTGAATCAAATGTCTGCCTGCGGTGGGGAAACTGCACATCCAAAACTGTGTTTTAAATCGCAGCATACAAAATACAGTTCGCCTGCCCTCAAAGTAGCCACAACTTTCTTACGTTCAATTATGTCTGCAAGCGACGAAGATGTCTATGAAGTCGAATCGATCCTTCATCATCGTGCTAGACGTGGAAGAGGAGTATGTCGTTTACAGTCAATAGCTGCTTTCTAACACCAAATCCTTGCAATTTGACGTGTAGGGAGATGTTCTTGAGTACGAGATCAAATGGGTCGGCTATAGCGAAGACGACAACACGTGGGAGAGGGAAAGCAACATGTAAGAAACCAGCAAAACGATTAAGCTTGCTGTGGTCTGACGCGTTGCAAACGACAAGAAACGCGGGAGATCTTTTGCGAAGTTACTGGGAGCAGTTGGGCGGTGAGAAAGCCCACCAAGAAGCTATAGAGAAAGCGCGTGGCTCCAGCAAAGCAGGTGCCAAAGCTAAAAAACGAGGAAGACCTGCCAAACAAGAGTTTCTTGGGGCAACCGAAAAAACCACCAAGGCAACGGCGCACCCTGAAGAAACGCGTGTCGAGCAGCAAGAACTCGAATCACCTGCAAATGAAACTTCTCCTGAGCAAAAAGTAGCACCAACCGAAAAAGAAAATACGGAAGAGTATACGGAAGTGGCCGAGGCTACAAGTGTAAGCGAAGCCGTCATCGAGGGTCACGCATCGCCCATTTTGGGTTTACCAGAAGAAGACATGGAGGGCAGCGACTTCGATTCAGAGATAGAGGCGATCGAGAAGTCAACTGCCGTGACCACTTCAGAAACAACCTTACCCACCGAAGCCAAATCGACACTATCCACAGCAAGGTTTAGAGCCGCGCATGAAAAACGGATCAGCCCGTCTGGACCCGAGCTGCATGCCAAGCGAGCGCGCAGAGCGATTGACAGCGACGAAGATGAAGAGCAAGACATGCTCAAAACCACTGACCAGGACACAAAGGAATCACCAGCCTATATGACTTATCCAACCAACAAGAAGTCCAGCCGCCTTGAAGACACATTTGAGACCAAGAAACTTGCCAAGATTGGTACACAGGATGTTATCTTTGATGCAAACTGGCCGCCTGCGAGCATGTCGTGGGAGAAAGACGCAGTATCCGTCGAATATGTTGTGAAGGAGCCTTCGGTGACAGAGCTCAAGGATGTGAACAGCTTGTATGCTGTTGTCAAGTGGTATGTGCCAAAAAAAAAAAAAAAAGGAAGGGTGCCCCTTTTCCCGTGAATATGTGTTGTATGTGGCTGTATGTGCTAAATTTAGCATTGTAGGCGAAGCGGATTGATATCGATGCATCCATGCTCTCTCGTGAGAGAAAAGTGTCCGAACCAGGTACGCCACATACGTCCATTTCTGTGCCATATGACTCTAACGAGCACAACCATCTGGATATAGCTGATCGCATTTTATGAGAGCCGTCTTATGTTCCGGAATTGAATTATTATATATGCACAATAAATCTTTATGAAACGTGGCCTATATTCGTACTATGCTAATTGTTTAGAGAAGAAAGCTGATCAGCAGTCGACAATGCCACGCCGGCTTTGGTAAGAGGCTGAGAAGACCCTTTTGTCGTTTGTTTCCTCAGTCATTTTGTGGCGATGCATACCCTTTTGCAGCCTGGTACATTTCATTTCATTTGAGTTTGCTTCAGCGCAAGACAATATGAAATAACGGGTCCGTAGCAGTAGTAGTAACAGCGGCGAGGAGTGCCAAGCAACTGTAACTTTCCCAGATTTGCGATTTCATGTATATCTATTTCCATGAATAGAGCGCCTTTTTTTTTTTCACCTTTCGGCTTGGCGGCCAATCCGGAGTAAGGACAGAAAGAAAGCGAGGGGTGGTGTGACGAAGAGCGACATCGGGCTCGGTAACAAGAGCGGGGCGGTGTGCTGTGTATGTGACACATGCACAAGGAGAGGCGCAGCCGGAACCGGAAGACGCAAAGAGTATTAAAGTTGGCCCAGAAAAAAAAACAATGGCCTGTCTCTTCTCTTTTTCTTTCACAACTTTTCCCCTTGTTCATCTTCACTGTACTCTCATGATTCATAAGTGCTGTTGCTGTATTCCACTTCGGTAAGACGAATGCTCGCTCACAGAGGAGAAAAGAGATTATTAAGAAATATGCGACGCGTCACATATCTTACACAAAACCTCAACAGAGCCGGCGTTTTCATCATTGCCTTGCTGTCAGGCGTAAGTGTGAAGTGAAAATAGTATGGACCGCCTGGATCTCATGTGTATCATTTTCCTTTCGTAGCTTGCAAGTGTCGTCTCACTCATTGGCCTCATCATCGATAAAACTCGTACGTTAGACAAAAGGAGTAACAGGAATACAGCTGACATTGTTACTGCTCTTCCGCAGACGTTTCGCAATACGCCTCGAGTTATATTGACGAAACAAAGATCAGCACTTTTTATTACGTCGGCATCGGTATCGTCTGCGTCGAGATTATAGCCTGTCTTTTCGGTCTTATTGGCACCACCATGGTAAGCATCAAGACGCTAAAAAAGAAGAAACATGCCTCATCTTGGGTGTGCTGATCCGGTCACATGCACGCAGCAAAAACGCGGCTTGGTAAACGTGTTCAATATTTTCTACTGGATCATGGCAATTATCTGTTTAATCGTGACGCTCGCGATCTGGATCTTCTTCCTTGTCAAGCGAAACGATATTCAGAGTGCATGCACCGAATACCTCAGTCAGTCTCAACAAATCGATTCGTCCTACGGTTTGAAAACGAGCCCCGCAGATGCGTGCGAGAGCACAATGAAGGCTTTCTTGATCGGCGGTGGTTTCGCTGTCTTTATTGGCAACCTCATCTCGGTAGGCGTATAGAGGCTGTGGACAGTAAAAAGAACAGGAGCGACTGACCTACAATGCTATAGATTTACTTTGCATGCGTGATTCATGCATACACTAACCGTTTAAAGAGCGGGTTCCAGCATCAGCAGTTGCGCGACCTGGAAGACTTCCCTCAGCCTTACAACAAGGCCTCACTGTATTAGGTATATCTATACACACTCTTTCCATTCGTTCATTTTTCCATACCTTCTGTTGTACATTTCCCGATGACCTCTTTATACATAAATTTATACTTTTCGCCTGTTTGTAAAAACAAAAGAGTTTCTTTCCTGGCGTCGAGTGCGTAATCTGGTGGGGGAGACTAGGCAAGGTCATGTTCATAATTTCAAACTATGGCTGTGTACCCAAACGCAACCCAAAATATAAATAAAAAACAAGTAGGGATATGCTGCAATCAAGGCTTGTTTTTATATGTATGGTACACTGCGCACTTAGAATCTAAGCTTGCTGAAGAACCACTTGTTCTTGCCCGACTGATATCTCTCCTGGAGGTGCTTCTTGATGGCCTGATTGTCATGGAAACGATGAGTTCAGGAACAGAATAAACGTATGCATACAATCTTTCTACCTTCTTGGCTTCCTTGCGCTGAGAGGGTTCAGCAAAGGTCTCGGTAGCAATGGTGCCCTTGATTTGCTCAAGTTCGAGGGTGTAGCTATCCATATATACATTAGTAGACGTCGAACATATGGGTTGAAATATGATTTACCGAGTAGGCATCATGTGGTTGTAGTTGATGATCTTGATGAAGGGCTTGATGCGCGAACGCTTCTCGACCTTCTTCTTGTTCATGGCACGGGTGACCTTGAGAGGAGCGCGCTCAACGCCAGCAACAACAGCGTAGCCGTAGGGTCTGCCCTTGGCACCGTCGTCATGGTCTATCATACGAGTCAATGTCGTGTCAACGCAATCGCAATTTTAAAGAGACGTACTGCGCACAACGACAGCCTTCTTGCCAGCGTAACGACCGTTGGTAATCACAACAACCTATACATGTCAAGTAAGCAACACTGACTAAGGTCTCAGTATTCAGTGGGAGCATCGGATGGACCGCGGATTCAACGAAGGGAGGAATGTCGAAGGCGGTGTCGTTTTGGGGGTATGTCGTTTCGTTTTAGACTGGCGTCAATATTCCATCCGTTCTCTCATTCATTCATCCATCCGTTGATCCATCCATCCATTGCGCATGGATGTATCCGTTGACCCATTCGTCTACTGTGGGGTAGAGAGTATGCCCCTTATACGTACTTTGCCAGCCTTGATGAACTTGACCATGGCGGATGAAAGTTTGAAGAAAGAGGAGGAACTCAATTCAGTGCATCAGTACCAAAATGGAAATTCACCTCCAGCCAATACACTGCACCTTTTTCTTTCTCTCCTCTTCCCTCACACGGCAATATACATAATATAACATATATGAACATGAACATGAACATGAATATGAGTGTGAATATGAATATGAATATGAATATATCCCAATGCGTATCTCAGCAGAAGAATACTTTTCGTTCCATTCTCTCGGCATAAAGTGCTATGGATGCGTTATTCCTAGTTATGATGGCATTGATCTACGCGTACACAGGTTGCAGCTGCTGCAGTAAGACAGCAATAGTGCATACTACAGCTTAATAGCACGCACAAGAAACAATGCGTGCAAGTGCCATTCTGTCATTGGAGCAAGTACGTGTGACAACCTATAGCATATACGGTAGTGCCCTTTATCCGAGTTCCCGCCGACCGTGTGACCCTGCAAACCCTTCTTCTCTCCCAGCGCTTCTTAACTATCCTATGGACCTGATTGAATTCGCTCTCGAGAGCGAACCGAGAGGTTGAAATGTCTCATGACTGTGACTGGATTGCATCTCTAACCATGAATTCCTCATTATAAGACATTCTCCAGAGACTTCCCTATGATGTAGCGAGTGCCATCTTTGACTGCCTGGACTTTGCAACGCGTGTCGCCTGCACGGGTGTGTGCAAAGCATGGCGGGTCTTTCTTTTGCAAGAAAAGGACATCATGTGGAGAGATATCAACCTGTCTTTGAATGCCAAGACCTATTCTAAGATATGCAAGCATTGGCTTTCAAGGGTTGATGGGCAGTCTGTCCGCTCGCTGACGATTCGAATCAAATCTGGCCGCTGTGACACCGTCTTGGACAAACTCATCAAGGCCCAGTGTAATAAAGTTTCTTCGCTCACAATTCACGGTAAGATCACCTGGCTCCGCTTTTACCTTACTGATACGTAGTCATGGCAGGTGACGACTGGTGGAATGTCTGGAATACGCCTCGTCCCGCCGTCGCTGTCAAGCATTGGGCCTCGCACCTCACAAAATTCGAGCTCATTGGTGCCTCCGAGATACACGCTGTTGAGCCGGGCCTATGGGACCTCGTTTTTGCATCTTGTACACATCTGACTTCCGTCATCCATAGCTGCGGCGCTGAATCTTCCCCGGTCAACCTAAACAACCTCCCCCACCATATTTCCCTGCGACGACTTTTCTGGAACTGCGCTTCTTATTTGCCCTACACTACGCTGCTGCCTCGTTGCCCGGACCTCCAGTACCTAATGGTCAACACCCGGAGCAACGAAGAAACTGCGAATCATTTTTTTACGGCGCTCATTGATACCTGCCCTTCCCTCATTACCCTGGACTATACGGAAGACGTTAGTTTTCAACCACACCACCAAATGGATATCACTGCAGACCAGACTGGTCTTCAAAGGCTGAACATCAATGTCAGAAATACCAGCTACATCCCTATCGAGACCGTGCTAGATTTGATCCTGGCGAACGACACAACACTGAATGACTTACGTCTTTGCGATTACGACTGCGACGCCCTATGGCATAGCCTCAACAGGCTCAATGTACAGCTGCCCTTGCTCAAAACCTTGCATTTGATGGTGGCTCTCATCTCAGATACTGCGTTGGAGAACGTTTATCAGCTTCTGCAACGTTGTCCAGCCCTGTCCACCTTGGTATGGCGCGCCAACGTCGATGAAAGAAAAATGCTGCAAGACTTGTCTATACATTGCCCCAATCTTGACCAACTAACTCTATCCTTACCGCCCGATATCGATATCCAAGATCACGACAGACTGATCTACTTACAAGACAACAGTGATTCTGGAATTATACGAATTCCGACTTTGACTCATTTGCAGCTCCCATACGCCTTCATTTTTGACGATCATTTTTTGCTAAACCGCTTCCCAATACTCCAAAACCTTACCTTCTTCTCCATTGGATACAGCGACTCCAATCTAACTGCACAAGCTCTGATCATGTTCCTCAGCACGAAGGTTCCTCACATTGAGGTACTTGCTTTAAACTTTGTGCCCATTTTTGATGACGAGGCGGCACAGATACTGGCCAAGACGCGACCATTATCTTTACGTCTTCTCAAACTCAAGTCTTGCCATCATATAACGGATGCAGGTATCGAACTATTGCTGGATACCGACATCAATGTGGAAACGAGCGAGTGCTATGGATTATCTGAAGACATGGTCAGCACCTTACCAGAAGCCAACGATGGAAGCCTTCCATGGGATAACTATATCCACAAGTGGTAGATAGAGGAAGAATGTAAATATGAAACCTTAAAACGACAAAGGCAGAATAAAAAAAAACTTTCTACCATATCGAGTCTTCGAAGAGTACCCGGGAACTCTCAATACATCATCAGGCTGTATGATTCACAGTACATTCCATCTGACCGTATCAACGAGCTTTTCGATTCCGAGATCTTTTCCTTTGGGCACTAAAACCAAAACCAAGTCTTACATCATCTGGAGATAACCCTGCCATAGCAGCTTTTAATACGGAGTATTATATTGTGAATTTAGTATGTCCTCGTTACAATCTCGAACTTTGCAACAGCTCTCTAGAGGTTTCTATCTGGATCGCGCCCGGCCAGCGATAATAAGTGGTCCTATCTCTTAATTGTAGGTTAGGTCATTTCTGATTTACTTGCTGCATGCCTAGAACGAATCATCTATGGCATACACAACCATCTGACACAAGAGCTAGTCTACTATCGTCAGTATTTTCACATGTTAAGATGTTTTAAACACACAATCACTATTCTTGACACTTCTTTTTCGGTTGACTCTCCCTGATTACAGTAACAAAAATATCTTTAAACGCATATTATATGTACTGGTAAACTTAACACCTATCTCAAATATCTTTGGATCAGCAGCGGGAGAGATTGTGCTCACGACGGTATATGTGCGGGTGTAACGTCGAAGTTGCATGAACTGATATTGAAGACGATCGACATTCGCATTGCTACAGCAGTAGGAAGGTTCGAGGCATTGTAAACATACATTATCGAAGTATGAAGAACATTGTGACGAGCTCAGTTTATCTAGGGGTGTGCCGGCAGGCGGGGTTTATTCTGCTACAGTACCCTGTACTTTTCTCGGCGGGTGTATACTACGGTAAAACTTTGCCCATAGTCTCACGTCAATATGGCTTAATCCCACTGTTTAGACTCATACTCTATATGCGCGTTTTATAGACCACTTACGACGGTCCAGGGAGGAAAGCTTCGATTCAACTCTGGCTGGGAGTCGATAATACTGTAGTGGCAATATTCCTAAAATGGCAATTATATCCATAAAACACAACCAAAGGGCACAGATCACGTAAGAGCTTACCCTCGTCACATATCTCCCAACAAGATGTACAGACTTCATAAAATTGCCGAAAGCTTAATGCTAGTGTTTATAGAATAAAATACAAGATATATATATATACATATATATATGTGTGTGTGTAAGCAGTATTTCGAGGCGTAGGAAATATTTACGAAATGAACGAAGAAAAATTTACGTCATTATGACCACGGTGACCTTTTTCACCAGAAAGACACTAAACGATATTGGATATGCGATCTCTTTTGTCGGTAGAGGCACCCTCACCCGGGTCTGTATGTACATCACCATTCTGGTGTGCCGTGCTGTTTGCTGCTGAGGATGAACTGTCGGCTGTGGGTGGATACCAAAATTCCACATCGGAGTCAGTCATCAGAATCCGCGGCCGATGAGGGACATGACACTCGGAGTTGAAGAGGGAGGGATAGTATTGGCGATATGCGTAAAGAGCTATGTAGGTACCTGGGTATGGGAAGCAAATTAGGTAACTTTAAACATGGGCAATGCCAAGAAACGAGACACTGGAGCCTGAACTTACCCACAAGACCGCCAATAAAACAATCAGTCCAATGATGTCGGTAGTCTCGGATACGTGAGATCGAAATCAGCAGCGCGCCAAGAAGTGGTATAGCAAACACAAAGGATTTGTACGTGTGCTAGAGGCAATTTAATTCACAGACCCCGGAGGGAATGAATAGTAGAACTTACACCCCGGTCATCAAACATGTGCATCTTTCCTGCAAGGTAAAGTGAGAGGTATGTGAGGCCAGCAAATGAAACTGTATCATACATAGATCAGTAAATCTGTAAAGTCAATCGTATGATACTACTTACAAGAAGAATGACCGCTGATGAAGCTCTTGAAACCATCAATAAGCAGCGGATCAGTGACAGACCGAGTGCATACAGCGTAAGTAGAAAGACCCATTGGTGGATCCACCGCCCCTTCGTGCGGCTGACAGCGTTCAAGAAAATCTGGGCGAGGTCTTCCCACTGTGATCTGGGTTCCGGTCAGGAATTCGCAGAAGAAAAGAATATAATGCCATTGTATCAAAAAGATCTTCCTCACCTTGATCACATCGGTTAACATTATGGTCAGTGATAAAGAGACAGCAAGACCTGCGTGGTTAGCACAATAGAAAAAGAGGGTCAGTATTTGGACACAGAAAGGCATAGTCATAGGAATAATACCTAAGACACCGAAATGGAAGTCGGACACACTTCTTTGAGCGGCGCTAACGATAGCAATGATGACGATAGGGGCAATGATAGCGACAACCTGAAGAGAACAGGGCGATCAATTAATGCACAATCCATAAAGTTGTACATGGGACATTACGCATAAAAGCCATACGGGCACAGACTCGTCCGTGATTGGGTACATGAGCGACTTGTCTTCAAGCGAAAACCGTCGATGAAATGGGTGAACCAGCTCGATGCCAAAGAAAAGAATGATCATGGCAATCACGATAAACCAATCTTTGATATAAATCCACCACAGACGTCTCCTTCTTGTATGTAAAAAGTCCATATTATACGATTATGTCCGAAGGGGGTTGAGGTGGGAAGAGAAGAAGATACAGGAGCGACCGTTCGTGAACAGCAATAAGAAGCGGATGAGAACAAAAAGATGTTGCAAGACCAAGAAGAGAAAAGAGTATATATACGAAGGTGGAAATACGTGAAGAAAACATAAAAGGAAATCAGATTTCCCGACGATCTTTACCCAAAAGGGTGGGGTTTAAATCATCATGGCGGCGGGCGTAGTGCCATTGTCAGCGGCGTTGTCTGCGTGTCGATCACGTCTGTGTCGTGAGACAGCAGCTGCCGCGGCTGTCGTCGTACAGGGCACGTTAAGTTGACCAGGCAAGAGTCCAAGTCGGTTCACGATTTCGCGCTCGATCTGAGGGTATATCTCGTCGCTTGTATTGCCTTGCACAGTCACAGCAATCTGTGCGTAATGATCCAGAAGCGGAGCTGCCATGTCCTTGTACTGCTTCATCCGCACCCGAAACACGTCCGGGTTGTCGTCTGCTCGCTTCGACAGGCGTTCGCCTGTGATGTCGTCGACGCCCGCCACACGCGGAGGGTTATATGAGAGGTTGTATACTCGGCCAGATGCAACATGGACCCATCGATCTGTAATACCCTTTTCCTCAGTCTTTTTTGCTTTGTCTGTTATCGCCTTTCCACATACCCATGATTCTGCTGAGGATGACGTCCTCTGGGACTTCCAAGTTGATGACAAGGTTCAGAGGCTGCATCGACTTGTAGAGGGCTTTGTCAAGGGCGTCGGCTTGGGGCACTGTACGTGGAAAGCCATCAAGAAGCCAATTCTACACGAAGAAAGCATAGCCGTGTAAATAGTTGACACCATCATGTGATTTCTAAGCAATGGGACATACAGGATTATTAACACGGGTAAGTTCAGCGTCAATAAGCTGGAGCATGATATCGTCCGGCACGAGCTTTCCGTTAGAGACATAGTCCACAGCACGCTGGCCAACTGCAGTACGCTGGTGCATATTCCGCCGTAAGATGTCACCGCTGGATAAGTGTGCCACCCCAAACGCCTTTTGAAGTCGCTCCGATTGTGTACCTTTACCGGAGCCCTATTGAAGCGCTATGAGTGTCTACTTTCTATTTCTAGTTTCTGCTTTTTTCATGATATATTCCATGCTTCTTTTCCATCCCCACTGTGGAAGGGTACTTACGGGGCTGCCCAATAACAAGAGTCGAAGAGGCTGCAATTCGTTGACAGGGCAATCGTGAAATGAGCGTGTTCCAAGACGCGTGGTAGCCGTAGAGCGTGAAAGCAGACGTCGCAAGGGCATTAAGGGCATGCGGTGCATGGCTGAAGTCATGTCGAAAGAGAGAGAGAAATGTGCTGTGGGAAGGAAAAAAAAAGTTTTCTGTGCAGGATTGCTCGTGAAGCTTTGATAAGACCCAAAATCATCTTATCTCTGGCTTTTCAGCCAATCAGATGTTGGCTCTGGTCTACGAACCCAGCTTTTTCATATTCGGTACTGTAAGTCTATTGCGTTGTGCCCTACTCTGCCCTGTCCTGTCCTGCCCTGCCCTGTTCTTCGCTTCCTCTCGCACGTCCCCATACTGTATCAGTTTCCGCACGCCACCGGACACTGGATTTGGTGCGCGGGTTCGCAGATATAACTTTTATTCCAGACCGCCGTCCCCATGGAAGAAGGAAAACCAAAAGTCTTGTTCGATTTTACATTCCTTTTCACAGTATCCCCGGACAGACAGACAGACAGACAGATAGGCAGGCAGGCCGGCATGTAGGCGGATAGACAAACAGACAAAGTACATGGAGTGTAGTATGTGATATACTATTCTATACTAACTAGCCTACGAAATTTCGTTCCGAAATCAGTTCTCGTGGGCTACACTTCATTTTTATTCTACATACCGACGGTTGGCGTTGGGGTCGCGGAGCGCTGCCGCCGACTCACCTAAACTAAATACACGTTTGAGTCACAGCGACACTTTACCCAGTTGCAAAACGCTTACCGGTGGGCGAGGAGCAGACATTTGGCGCGATGGCGATGTCTATGAGGGTGTTTTCAACGGTGGTCCCAGCCACCGACCGTCGGCTAATGGTTCGCAAGCGGGAAAGAAGGAAGGCAGAGGAGGCGGGGAGGAAGAGACGCAAAGGGGACGCGAGAAAGGAGCGGAACTGAAACGTGTGTTAATGTCTCATATTCAAAGCATAGACCTGAATCTGTTTCACTTACTGGCAGAGGAAAAAGCGGAAAAAAAACCTCTGATGTGAGCGCAGCAAGCGGTAAGAAGGCAAAGGCGCGAACAGAAGAAAAGACAGGAGGAGAAGCGAGGAATAGGACTGCAAGCTAAGTATACATTCAGAAGGAGGTTAGTGCTGTCCAAGACCATGTACTATTGACGCGACAACTTACTTTCATGCACACCGGTGCAGTTGGGGACGGGCAATCGGTGGCAGAGGGACTTGGGGGAATGCAGTGGTCTATGTTACACTTCTAATTAGTTTATACTTGTAACCATATCCTTTCGTATGTACTTTGCCAGCGTAAGACTTGGCCAAAGTAAAGAAAAGAAGAAGAAAAGTAGACGTGGGAGAAAATAGTCGTCTTTTATGAAACAGACTCGCATCAATGAACTTTCATGCGATAACATGAAGGGCGTCTGCCAATGGGAGAAAGAACGCAGGAAAAAAGACACTGACAGGTATTGACGCTAGGCATCTTTCGCGTTTCAGAGGATTCATTGGCCTACTTTACCATCACGTCGTTCACATTTACCGAAGGACACGGGTGAAAAGACCTTCTTGAGGATTGACGTCAGGTACCGTTCACATCTCAAAGTGGTCTACTTTGGCAGACGCCCCGCCCGGGAATTAAACCGGGGTCTTTTGTGTCTTGCTTATGTAACGGATGTACGGAATGTTATTTTTTTATATTTAAGATATAAACCAAACCAAACTGCAGTAAACTGCAAGTCGTATCCTTGTATCTATCTTGTTTCTTTATGAGTAGTATATACAAGCAAATGAACGCACGAACGGGCAGGCGGCCGAGTAAGAAAGCAATGTGCAATCACGACGAGGAAGAGACAGAGGGAGAGGACAGAGGTGGAGAGGGCGGGGATGCATTGATGAACCGGTTGTTCTTGAGCTCAAGCAGACCGTGTTGGACAAAGGCGGGCCACGATTGCTGCTCCACAAACCGAGTCTGCTCCCAGAGCGCATTGAGCTTATTCTCGCCGTGACGTGCAGCAACGCTCTCCAACGCTTCGCGCAAAGATACGACCGACTTCTCGAGCAGATCCGCTTCGTCTACCACGCGCTGCTTCTTGGGCCGAGCCAAATGATCGGGCGACGTCTTGAATTCGAGCTGCCGAGCCTGCGACCGTTGCAGAAGCGCATCCGAGACGGCTTGAACGGATTGAGCCGACTGAAACCCGGTAACAGCTACCAAGGGACGCCACAGGTCTTTCCGAAGGCGCACAGGTCGGTTCGCTTGTTCTAACTGGCGCAATGCAACACTCTTTATCGTGTACAATGTTTGTTTGATTAATAAAAGGACTGGAGTCCAGAAAGGCGGCAAACCAAACTTACACGGGCATTCTGGCGCGTGCTTACGATGACTTGATTCGTTTGAATATGGCGAAAAAGATATAAGCCGTGTGACATTGAAGATTAAGCAGTAGCGGAAACGGCAGAGAGTGATAACAGCAACAGTGCGGCAGAGAATGAAAACAACGAAAGCTGTCAAAAGGCGAAAATCAAAGGACCGAGTCACGCCAATAATTGTTGGGCAACATTTGTCTCACTGTCCGCTTCCAGCCAAGGACTATTAGCCATGGCCAAAAAGAAAACTAGCAATGACGTTAATCCGCAGCACATGCAGACTTTCCAACGTCTCAACTTCTTGTACCAAGCTGCGGCACTCATGACCCTCACACCCGTACCCGAAGTCGATTTGAGCAGAAGAAGTTTAAATTCAGTTCCGCATTTCAAGGCTAGAAAAGATGGCACGGCTTCGCTAGCGCCCGTCGGACGCTACTACAACGCAAACATGAAAAAGATAGCAAAACATCTGGTTCTTCGTCTGTAAGTTAAGCTTATGTTATTGTATGACTTTCAACCTGTTAATATTTTTCTTTCTACTTTACTCTTCCGGTGTTTAGCGACCCAGCCATTAAGCGTTCTATATGCAAGCGGTGTCACACGAGCTTGATCCCCTCCAAAACGTCAAACATACGCTTTAAAGGTATACATGTGGTCCGTTTTGCCTTTTATCTCAAATATACTCAACGAAACTCGCTCTCTTTCGCCGTAGGTGATGAGCGACCAGCTACTACAATAACCTGCAAAACGTGCGCCGCTGAAAAGCATCTCCTTGCTCGTTCCAGCCACCGCTTGTTTAGTGAAGAACCCGAAAACATCCTGCAGCTTGTTGGCGCCAGTCATCCAGCTGTTGGATCAGAATCATAATTTATTGTAATTAGATGCATTTTGCTCATTGGCATTAATACCTGTCCACGAGCGACTAACCTACTCATTGCTGTCTGCCTCCATGGCCCAGCAACCGACAAAGCAACCGGGCACGGTAGCGGTGTAAGTTTTTAAGTAAACAACGTTAATGCACCACTTTTGCTTTGCTATAAGAAAGTTTTAGTCCTCGGCTGTCATGACACCGTTGGCTTTGCAATACATATACATTAACTGTCGTATCATCATTGCTGATAATAATAGGTATGGTAAATAATACGGCCACCCCCCTCCCCCCCCTCTACCCTCTAACTAAATAAGGATCGATTTCAACCACAGCAGCTGTCGCAGCCCAAATAGGATGATTCTCTATGCTAACTACAGCAACCTCTATGCATATAGCTCTCAGGGGGGGGGGTGTTGCCTCTGAAGATGGGGATACGAATTGTTATTACAAGGATAGAGATATATAGGGCTGTATGGAATCTATAAGAAGAAATGAGTTATTTTACATCAGTTATGAGAGGTGCTTGTTTTAAAGGACTAGACCTGCGCAATCATTGCTAGGCAGTCAACACCCCCCAACCTTTTGCGGGCGGACACCCTTGATTAATATATGAACAAGAAAGTAATCGGACGGTCTGTGCGGAGAACTGTGGATACCTTACTGCAAGTTACATAAGGAAGGTATCGTTATGCAAACATACCGAAGATGCATAAGAAAGAATGCGAGTTAACATTTTATTGAGGAAGTGAGTAGACGAAATTCAAGAAAAGAAAACGGAACAATAATATACACTACGTAGTTAAATATCATGGTTCTTTTTTATGTCCAAATGCCGCCACAAGTGCTTGCGTACAGATCTTGGATTTCTCCCCGAACTCTCATACGCCAGCTGGATTCCGCGCTCTATTAGGGGCCACGTCATTAGGCACGACTGCTTGAGGTCCATGGTAATCCAATGGTTGCCATTGTTGTGCTGCAGAATGATGGGAGGCGAGGGCCGCTTGGAGGCTGTGCTGGGGCCGTCGAAGGGCAGGAAGAGAAGAGGTGGCATGACGTACAGTGACTCAAAAAACTGTTGCAATGTTTTCAATTTTTGACGAAAATCGTTATATCTCAGCACCCAAGCAAGCTAGAGTCGCGAAACTATAACCATTCGATAGCCAAACCAATGAACTACAAGAAACGTATTTTTAAACTCCGTCATATACCATATGTGGAGAGATATGGAGCGTCCGGGAATCGA